>MU713889.1:6444-34480 GCA_026770625.1 Nicotiana glauca | reverse complement strand
CCGATCTCCCTTTATTTTTATTTTTTATTTGGACTACCCTAATTAAACAAACCCTAAACCTAAAAAACACCCCTCCTCTCTTCTTTTTCTTCAAACCACCAAGCAGCCATGAATGACCAGCCCTACAACCTCTAGTCGACCATCAGCCATCTATGGCTGCCCTCCACCTCCATCATTCACCTCCAGCCAAAACCAGCCCGTTAACCACCCAAACGAGCCTGCCATCTCCATCAACGAACAACCCCAACCATCGTTGCTCTTCCTCGTCGCCATCATCCCTAACTCGCCGACAAACAACCCATCACCATCGTTTTCCAGCAGCTCCGTCGACCAGCTGCTGCTGCGTCGTCTTTCTCATCGTTCGTCACCAACCAATGACCAGTCACGTCCAAATGACCCTCCCACCAGCTACTGTTTCTTCTTCTCTAACAAAACGACCCCTACTGCTTTGACGTCCTTTGGTCATCGTCGAAAGAGAATAGGGGTAGATGGGGTCGGAAGGACCTTCACCTGTGATCGTTCACGTGATTAGTTTCACGAAAGTTCATGGAGTTGCTGAAAATCCCACAGAAACAATTGTAAGTAATCTTAAAGATTATATGAAGAAAAGGGGTGTGCCCAAAGGGCCGATCTGAATAACGAGGGTTAGCGAGGCAGTCCGGTCAGAGCGCATGAGGTTTCCGGCGAGGTTACCAGACAGATTTTGTTTCCGTACGAGTTCGTCGTTGTTTCAATCCGGTCATTTGGTTCAAGTTTCATTTCTTTTGTCCGTGTTTCAATTTGTTCGATTTTTCTTTTTAATTCGAAATGAGTGTATATGTTTGATCTATTTGTTTGGTTTTCTCCTCTTTTACTTGCTGATTATATAATAACATTTTATGATTGTTTGCTGGTTTAAATTGCTTTATTTTTGTGTAAGGTTTGGTTCCCTGCTCTTTGTTGTTCATCAGGTTTTGCATATAAGTTCAGTTTGTTTTCGATTTAGTGAATTTACAGCGCTCATTCATCTTTTGTCTACGTTTTAATTTAGAATTGTGATTTTCTCAGAATCATTGAATCCTTCATCTTGGTTGTATTGCTATTGGATTTAATTTGAAGTTCAAATGATGATTGATTTTAATGATTTGAATCTACTTGTTTTTTCTGTTAAGTTTGTTTCTGATGTGAATCTGACCATGTTGTTGTCATAATTTTGTTGATTGGAAATTAGTTTCATGTGTTTAATTAGTTAGTTGTTGAATTTGATTAGGAATTTGGTTATAGTTGTAGTGATTTGGCGTTTTTAGGAACCAGTTTTGGTCAGTTGATAATTTTGGTACAGATTGAAGGAATGGGGGTAGAATAGTAATTTCAATAATTTCAGGGGTAATACGGGAATTGACCACTTGCAGAATTATTTAATTTAAGTGCTCTGTCCACTAGCCACTAAAGTATCATTAAAATATTATAGTGGGAAACAAGACACATGGTAGTGGGGAATAAGGCATTTATTTAATAAAAATTGAGGAACAAGACATAATGGTGTTAAAAAAATTGATTAAATACACCTACCCATCCTTTGAATTAATTAATGAGTAGGACAAATGGTAGTGAGATTACAGGGCTCAAGAAAATAGGACTTTTTCTTATTTGTTTAATTGTTTAAAGTGGTCTATTTTTGGAGATAAATAGGGCAGACTTGGACATAATTGAGTAGGGGTTTTTAAAAAATCAAAGAGGTCAGAATTAAAAAAACGAATTTGAGAGTTGAAAACCCCATTGCTTCATTGATTTCATTTTTCCTGAAAAACACACTAACACTGATCTGAAGTAACTCTAGCGTATCTTTCGAATTCATTTGACTTGTGGTGGTAGTGTTGTGAGCCAATCTCTGTTTTCTGTTTGGTTCATTGATTCATTTTGGAGTTGAACTTGTTGTACTGGTTCAATTAGTTTGGTTGGTTTTCTGGTATTGCTGTGGGTCAATATTTTGGTTTCTGTTGTTTGCTTGGTCGTTTGAATCATTCCTGGGGTTGAAGAATATTTGTGTTTTGCTGGTTGTTGCTGTGTTGTACGCTACTGCTACTTTGCTGATCTTCCTCTTCTTTTGCTTCCTATACCAGGTACATGGCTATAACTTTGCAAATGTTGTAAGCTGAAACATGAAGCATCAATATATATGAAGAGTTGAAGTTATAAATTTGATTTAGTTTCTTTTTTTTACTGATTGTACTTAAGTCATTCTATATACTATTGTTATGAAAATTTCGGCCACTTTGTATAACTGGCCAGTTTTTATAGTGATGCAGTCAATAATGTTCTATTATTTTAGCTTAATTATTAGGTAGTATACGTTCAAATGCGTGACAAGTATAATCCGGATAATATACCTCTAATTATTAGGGAGATCTAATTTCAGCATGCAAAGGGTTTGAAATTAGGATTAAAACTAGACTTCTAAGTTACCCCATTTCAATTGATTTTTTTTATAACTTGCAGTAGTTTGTTTAATTAGATATCATCATTTTTTACATTTCAGCTTTGTAAAACCATGAACATGTGTAGAATAAATTAACTAGGCCCAATATTGGAATAAGATGGCACAGGTCCCATTTAGCACTACATGCGATGGACCTGGGCCCACGTTGGCGAACGGACTGCCCATATCGCACCTATTTTCTGATTTAACAAAGTGCATTTGGAACCTTACTATAACAATTTTCAATCATGTAAATTAATTAGGATTTTTTTCTTCTGTCATTTTTAGAGACGAACTTAATAGAAAAATATAGTCATTTTAGGATTATCCTTTTAAAATAAATGAGACGAGCCTCACCAAATAAAATGCACAAATTGCGGGGCCCTCAATAACTGATTATAATAAATACTTAGATTTCGGTACGGACTGTTTAGCGAATTTCGCGGCCTTCCCAAAAATAATAGCGCGTTAGTCTCTTTAGGCGCGTATTAATAATTTCACTTTCTTAAACTCGGGTGCACGTTTATGTGACCCAAATCTTAATCTCAACGGAGCCGAAATATGTCAATAACCTAGGGTACATTGATGTGACATGGTTTGAGATGTGTTTTCATGACGTTGGAATTCTTATAAAATAATAATAATCAAAAGTGGTTAAAAGTTAAAATTTGCACATAAGTAAAAGCATGTTATAAAATCAGATAATTAAGTCGAATATGACAGTTGAGCGACCGTGCTAGAACCACGGAACTCGAAAATGCCTAACACCTTCTCCCGGGTTAACAGAATTCCTTATCCGGATTTCTGGTTCGCGGACTGTTAAATAGAGTCAATCCTTTCCTCGATTCGGGATTCAAACCGGTGACTTGGGACACCATAAATCTCTCAAGTGGTGACTCTGAATCTCTTAATAAAAGAATCCTGTTTCGATTGTCCTTTAATTGGAAAAACTCCCTTTACCACGCCCCTCACGGGGTGCGGTAGCGCCAAAAGGAGGTGCGACAGAAACCACGCAGGAGGAAGGTCACTGGTAAGAACTTTGATCAGGGCAGGATATTACTGGACCAAAATGGAAGAAGAAGCAACAAACTTCGTCGCTAAATGCGATAAATGCCAGAGATACGGTAATAATATGCACAAACCTACTGAGTTGTTACATCCAGTTATTGCACCGTGGCCATTTATAAAATGGGGAATGGACATAGTTGGACCATTGCCTCAAGCTAAAGGACAGGTAAAATTTCTACTCGTACTCACTGATTATTTTACTAAATAGGTAGAAGCAGGAGCATTTAAATAAGTACGAGAAAAAGAAGTTAAGGATTTCATTTGGTGAAATATCATTTGTCGATTTGGTGTACCAAAAGAAATTGTGTGTGACAATGGTCCACAATTTATCGGAGCTCAGGTCACGGAATTCCTTCAAAGTTGGCAAATAAAAAGGATAACATCAACACCATATCATCCAGTAGGGAATGGGCAAGCGGAATCGACAAATAAAATCATCATCAATAATTTAAATAAACGATTAGAGGAATCAAAGGGTAACTGGCCTGAAGTATTACCTGGGGTCTTATGGGCATATCACACAACCACGAAAACAAGCACATGTGAGACCCCCTTTTCTTTGGTTTACGGGGCTGAGGCACTTATCCCAGTTGAGATAGGGGAGCCAAGCATGATGGTGTCCCAAGCAACGCAGGAATCTAATGATGAAGAGATGCGGGTCAATTTAGATTTGTTAGAAGGCGGGAGAGAGGTTGCGTTAATAAGAATGGCCGCAAAAAAGCAAGTAATCGAACGATACTACAATAGGAAAGCTCGTTTGCGATACTTCAAAATTGGGTTACAATAATTCTGATAGAAACGTATACGGGTAAAGCAGTCTTCATCTATAATCATACACCCGAGTCCCGTACGTATTTCCTTTTCAGGAAAGGGGCCAGATAGAGGAAACTATCAAGTGCTCGAGGCTTCATACTTCAATACTCAAACACTTGGGGGACTACATATCAAGCCTAAAAGAAGTCAAGTGCAGAGTGGAAGCTAAATGAGTCATGACATTCCATCATTTCCCATGAGTGACATTCCGTCATTTCCCATGAGAACAATGGATTCACCTCTCAAACCCTTCTTAATTAGGGTAAAGGCTATATATGAAAACGGGTTATAGGAAAAAAACCCAGTAGCTATTGTTGTATTTTTTGAGAATCTGTTACAAGAAAAACAGTTACGAGAAAGTTATAGATGTAATTCAAATACATGTAAGGAATAATTTACAACTTGTCAAAGTTCATGAATAAATACTTGTTCAAGTTATTCCAGATAAATATGTATGTTCCTATTTCTTATATCGTATCAAACACCATTATGAAGTTGAGACGTCTTCTTCATCAAGTTTCAATATATAAAAGGGCCCTCTTTTATAAAAATCACGTTATTAATCGTGAGAATAATGAAAGCATTTCAGAAAGTAAAAATGCAATCTATTTTTTAAGTCCTACAAAAATAAGAGGCATAAATAGAACAGATATGAGTTTGGTAAAACGAACTTCTTAAACTTGATCATCGAATCAAAAGTGCCCCTTATACAAAGCTTGACTTGAAATCTTAAAAAATCCTAAGTCAGGAGTTTGATTATAAAAAGTTATCATAGAAAATTTAAAACTTTGAACATAGCCTTCTAAAGGGGCAGCTGCAAAAAGGATAAAACTCAAATAAATAAAAAAATCTTCTTAAGGTAAAAGAACTGAAAAAGGGTCATTTGCAGGCTCAACTATACATGCACCATCAACAGTTAAGAGTTGATCTTCAGTTATGGTACTGGCAACAACCACGGGCGAAACTTCAGCTTGATTAATGGCAATAGGCACAGAAGAACTTAAGGGAAGCACAACATTAGCAGTGATCTCATCATTCACAGGAGTCTCGGGTACAACAGACATGGGGACTTCAGGTACAGAAACTTCATCTATGGGAACTCCAACCAAAGTAGTCTCAATCAAAGAAGTTTCATTTGAAGGAACCTCAGTCAAAAGGTTTTCAACTGAAGGAAGACTAGTTTCAGGAGATGAAAAATCTGGTGGCTGTTGTGTTCTTTCAATGGCTTCATTTACCTTAGCCAACTCAGATTCAAGGTTAAAATATTCCTGGCTCACCTCTACTAAAGTGTCACGGCGGGTCTCGAGATAGGTCCAACTCACTTCAATGTTGGAGGATTCCTCGATAAGTTCATAATCTTTCTCCCATGCCGTAACTTCATTCTTGAGCTCCTCGTTCCTAAGCAAAAGAGAATCATGAGATGACTGCAATGAGGTATGAGCATTTTCCAAAGCATGAACTTTGTCTGTAGAGGCTCGTAATTCTTCTTGTACTCGAGCCAGGTCTTGAGCCACCCCTTCTGCATATGTTTCTTTCTGAGTCAACAAAGCCTTCAAAGCTTTATTTTCATCAGCAACTGTGGATAATTGTTCTGCAAAAAATTCTTTTTCTCTCTTAGATTGATCTGCAGTGGCCTTGACTGTTGCCAATTAAGAAGTAAGAGTTTGGACTTGTTTCTCTAAATAACTTTTTCTCTTCTCCAAAATGTCCATTTCAATCTCTAAACTCTCATATTGACCTTTCCAATTGTTGGCTTCTAATTGAGAGTCACGAGTAACTTCTTCAGCTTCATGAGCAGTTTTTTCCAGGTCACGAGCCAGTTTCTCTAAAAGAGGAACTCGGTTCATAAGCTCGGTACCAATGAGATTAATATGTTCATGTAAAGTATATAAGGTTAAAATTCCTAAAGGAAAAAATCTTTTAAGAAACAAAAGAGATTAAGGAATACCTTTAGACTGACATGAACAATGTCGTTCAAGAGAGTCATATTACTATGGCTCTCGAGTTTTGCTTTCTCAATGCGGCCAATTAAAGGCTCAAGCCAGGTGTCCGCTTGCCCAGATTTCCTCAGAAGGCTGCTATTAGCAGGGACTTCAATGGTAACACTTCTCATAGTGGAACTACTACTTGAGGAGCCCACTTCAATGTGATGGACTATGGGAGGAGTGATTGTTGGAGAAGGAATAGTGGAAGAAGGAAAATAAGTAACAGATAAGGGAGGCAGAGAAACAATTATAGGAATGGTAGAAGAAGACAAGGGAGGTTCATCCAAAACCGGACCTAAAGGACCACTGCTAAAACCACTAATAAACAGCTGGTTTATAGATTCAACAGTATCAGAGAGGGGAGAAATGTCATCGTCAGGAATGATTACTGGAGCTATAATAGGTTCGGAAAGGGACAAGTCAAGATAGATATTGATCTTATCATCAGAGACAATTCATCTCCTGGCTCGTGGTCTAGTTACCAAAACACCCTCACCCTCTCCTTCAGAATCATCTTCAAGAACCGATTTCCTTTTCTCAGATCTTGAGGGAGCTGAAATATCCTGGTGTGATCCTAGGAATATGTCTTGGCCACGTGATGTCAAAACACCTTCAAGAGTGATTCCTCGAGTGGCAAAACCTAAGAAAAGAAAGGTTGAAAAGCCAAGATAATAAAGGATACTTAAAAAACAAAAAAAAAACTCTTACCATGAGATTTTGGTTTCCAACCATAGCTATTGGAAAGGGTTTTCCATACCCTACCTTCCATTGGTGCAACCTTGAAAAGTCTTTCTACCCAACCACGGATATTAGGTACGGGTGCAACCAAACCCATGGTTGCTGAAAAAGAAACATGAAAGTTAAAACAAGTAAGGTTGGGAATAAACAGGTACGGGGATATTTAATACTCACGTGCAAAGTTCCACTTCTCCGGAAAGCGGATGTTCTTTTCACCAACTAGACCCACAGTAGGGGCATCAACATACCGAGCATACCAGCCACGGTCTTTGTCATCTTCAGGATTCACCAACACTCTTTTGCTCCTGGATGCTAAGCCAAATATCCCGTTTCAAAAAAATCTAGGAGAGTAAATGTGAATTAAATGGGGAAAGGTAAATTCAACATTGACTTTATTAGCAAGGTGCCTCAAGAAGGCAACAACTCGCCATACTATTGGACCAATTTGTCCCAAGCAAACATTAAAAAAACGACAGAAGTCTAAAATGACTGGATCGATAGCTGGTTTAAACCCTAAAGTGAAAGGGTTGGTATAAACGAAAGAATAACCTATAATATATGAGGTAATTCTTTGATTTGGGTTAGGAACTATAATGGGGAAATCTTCAGCCCAATGGCACTCCTTCCTAACTACAGGTGCCAAAGCACTTGTAATTAGAGTAGGGTAATGGTCAACACGGTTTAGTGCAACAACTTGAGTTTTTAAGGATTCTTTATCATGTTGAAAAGAAAATTCTGTGGGAATAATTTCTTCCACCAAGGGTTCACGCGGAGGTTCAGACGAGTCTTTACTTCAAGAAGAACCTCTTTGAGAATGCGAACCCCTGGTTCCAGAGGAAGGACCAGAACCAGAAGGATGCGTTGAAGTGCTACCACCACGAGTGGAGCTTAAATTGCGTAGCCTGCCTCCTCTTCTATGTCTAACAGGAGCGTTAGGAAAATTATCTAAAATGGAAGTTTTCCTAGGGTTAGGGTTTGATGAAGCCATGAATGCAAGAGTTGAATTGAAGTAGGGTATGATGAAGAAAATTAGTAAGGCGAAAGTGTTCAAGTCAATTTATGAAGAATGGGACAAAAGGAAGCTATATTTATATTATTGAGAAATATGATGATAGAGGACACACAATAATGATAATTGATACTTCGTGGAAAGCCAAGTTGAAAAGAAAGCCTAAAAAAGTACTGCGAGACAGTACAACCAATGAGGAAGTAACACGTGTTTAGAGCATTAAAAGGAAGTGACAGTCGAAGCATCAACTTTATTAGAGTATTAATGGTGACAAAAATTCTTTTTTTATGAAATCCACTTTCCAAGTATTCAAACTGATGAATAAATGGAAAGTCGGGGGACTATCTGTATTGGGGAAATATATGTGCATGAATGAATGATGATAAAATATGACACGTGGAATTATCAAAAGGCCACAATTGGTCAAGGAATCACAGATTAGGTGCTGTATAAAAGAGATGTGGGATCAAAGAGGAGTGTCGAGACACGTAGGCTGGTCAAACAGTCAAAAAATTACAACTAACTAGGAGGCACGAGTTGCAATAGATATGAGTAAATGGCAGAGGAAGAGGCACTGATAGTTATTCAAATAACTCAGCGCGTGTACCTGTCTAAGTCCTTTACATCCGAGAATCAAATGGAATGAATCTGACAATAGGAAAAGGTACAAATACGGCATTTAATAGGCATTAAATGTAGAATACGTTAGAGAATTTGTATTGAATGTAATGATTATGTAACGTAGCATTCAATGCCATTAATTACTCATAATAGCCTCATTACCTCGTTATGATTTGGGCAAAACGTATATCTCTGAGATGTCTATAAAAGGGAGATATCTGATCAAGTGTAGGAAATGAAACATCATTGAAATATACTTTGATTCACAAGCTTTCATATCTGAGTACTTGAAAATTATTTTCTTTATCTAGTTACTTTTCGATTATCAGTAACCCGATTCTTCTATTTTCAGATTTGACTAAAAATTTATTTTTTGGTTGAACACTAACTCTGGTAGGTCAATAGGATTGTCCATCCATTTAAAAAGGAGAAGAAAGTATTGACTTTTTTTTTACTAGAAATATTAATGGAATTAAATAGAATTTAATTTATAAAAATATGAGGTTGATAGTTTAATTTTTCAATTGTTTTGTTCCTTATAAAGTAAAAAAAAAGTCTTAAGAAAATCTATATACGCAACTCTCTTCTTAATAAAGCAGTCATACCAATATAAACGAAAACATTAGTACTCACTCCGCTCACTTTTATTTGTTTACTATGGACTTTGCACACTCCTTAAGAAATAATAAATGGATTGCATAATTTACCATGATACCCATATTAAGTGATGCATATTTTTAATAGATTTAAGAAAATGATTTGAATAACATACCCAGTATTATCCCATACTGTGGGGTCCGGGGAAGGTAGTGTGTACGTAGACCTTACCCCTACCTGTGAGGATAGAGAAGTTTCCAATAGACCCTCAGCTCCGGAAAGCATAAGCACCACATTAATGAAAATAAATACAAGAAGGGACAGCACCAAAAGCCCTATAAAAGCAGAATAAAGACAACAAGATACTAAGGTGACCAACAATGAAAGAAAATAACGGTTAGTCATAAAAATCTACTACCAACAGAAAGCGATATTGCATGTCAATACTACTATTATGAACACTTTAGACTACCTACTCTACTACTCTAATCCTTGACCTCCATACCTTCCTATCAAGAGTCATGTCCTCGGTCAGTTGAAGCTGCACCATGTCTTGCCTAATCACCCCTCCCCACCTCTTCTTTGACCTACCTCTACCTCTTTGTAGGCCCTCCAATGTTAACCTCTCACACCTTCTCACCGGGGCATTTGTGCACCTCCTCCTCCTCATATAAACAAACCACCTAAGCCGCGCTTCCCGCATCTCATCCTCAATAGGGGCTAGTGGCGAAGCTACCTTATAGGAAGGGGTGTCAATAACACCCCTTCGCGAAAAAAATAAACCGTGTAGGTAGGAATATATATATATATATATATATATATATATATATATATATATATATATATATATTGACTCCTCTTGGTTTCATGGTATGTTTAGTTTTATATATTTTGACACCTCTTAACGAATATTCTGGCTCCGCCACTGATAGGGCCCACACCCACCATGTCACGAATAACCTCATTTCTAATCCTATCTAATCCGGTGTGCTCGCACATCTATCTCAACATCCTCATCTCTGCTACATTCATCTTCTAAACATGAGCGATCTTGACTGTAGAACTCTCAACCCCATACAAAATTATCGATTTGGCCACCACTCTATAGAACGTACCTTTAAGTTTTGGTGGCACCTTCTTGTCACACAAAACACCGAAAGTGAGTCAACATTACATCCATCCAGCCCAAATACAATGTATGACTTGTCACGACCCAGATTTTCCACCCTCAGGGATAGTGATGACGCCTACTCGTAGAAGCTAGGCATGCCACAAATCATAAACTGCTAATTCCTTTATTTTAAATTATTTTTATCAATCATAACAACAAGCGTTAAATATATAAATAACAGCGGAAATATGAAATTAAAGCGGAAGACTTAAATTAAATGAGCTGAACAATAAAGCGGAAATCAACATATGCCTCTACCCAAGAACTGATGTCACAATACTCACAGACTACTAAGAATTACTACATACAACAGTTTGAAAGAAAGTAACATTGTATGTCTTTAACACAAGAGATAACAGAATATAAATAAAGATAGAGGAGACGTCGGGCCTGCGGACGCCTGCAAGGCTACCTCGGTGTCTCGGTGGACTGAAGGCTGACTCCCGAACAACTGCTACACATCGTAGTCTACTCCGGTATCAGGATTTGTGCAAAAGAGCACAAAATATAGTATCGGCACAACCGACCCCATGTGTTGGTAAGTGTCTAGCCTAACCCCGACGAGGTAGTGACGAGGCTAGAACCAGACTCCAGATAAACCTGTGTAGTTATATAATATACAGCGTAGAGTAAAGCAGAAATAAACAAGTAGAGATGGGAGGGCGAAACATGCTTCAGGGAATAACAGGTAAATACTAAATATCCAAAAGAACTATAAAGGAATCCAAATCCAATCCCTAACAAGAGTAAGGAAAACAAGGGAGATTTCACTTTCTTTTAACATCTTGTGGTAGGCGTACCACCTACCCCACTAGCATTATAACTTGTGGTAGGCGTACCACCTGGTCCCGTATCATTATATCTTGTGGTAGGTGTACCACCCGCTCCTATATCATTATATCTTTGTTGCAGCGTACAACCCGATCCATATATATAATATTGTTGTGGCATGCAACCCGATCCCTACATATAATATTGTTACGGCGTGCAACCCGATCCATATATAATATTGTTGCGGCGTGCAACCCGATCCATATATAATATTGTTGGGGCGTGAAACCCGATCCATATATAATATTTACAATTATAACGAGAGTTCCGACAAGGTATCAATAAGGTCTACACTATCCCGACAAGGGAGAAACAACTATAACCACACTCGTTCCAACATCTAACTACCACAGCTATAACCAAACTTGTTCCAACATCTAACTACCACAGCTATAACCAACCCGATACAACATCTAACTACCACAACTATAACCAAACATGTTACTACACCTAACTACCTCAGCTATAACTAAACCTATTACAATACCTAACTACCTCAACTATAACTATAGTCCTTACTCAACACAAACAATCATTAATCTAAGCATCCGTAATATCAATTAAGAACACAATGCAAGGGAACTACATCTCAACAATAGCCCGCCAATGGGGCAACATAATGATTGCTTCTCTTTCTCACTTTCACTTCACAATTCACTTACAACTCGAGCCAATGCTCTAGAGATTCAATTATCACTTATACTTTCGCAATTCATTCTACAACTGGAGCCAACGCTCCTCAATGTTCATAAGTCAGAATTCTTTCCACAACTTTACACAACAAATAGAAATACTCACAAAGGCATGAATAATACAACGAAGTCATGAAAATCATAATATAAGACTCACGGTCATGCTTGGCACCAATGTATAGATATTTGTCACCATGCCTATGCGTCGTACTCAACAAGAAATAAATAGCAAATAGGACACAACTCCTAATCCCTCAAGCTAAGGTTAGACCAAACACTTACCTCGAACTTTCACGACCAATTCAATCCTCAATAACTGTCTTGAACACAAGAAGAAATCCTTGAAAAATCGCCTAAGTGTGTTTGGGTTTGAGAAAATATAAAAAATGAAGTTCAAAATCGGTTAAGTGTAAAATTGAAGGTCTCAGATATGGGAAATGCGAATAGGGGTTCGCAATTGCGAACCCTGACGTCTCAGATGTGGGAATTGGGAAGCTTGGTTCACATTTGCGAATGCTTCAAATTTTAGGCACCTTCGCATTTGCGACCTACTGCTCGCATTTGTGAGGTCTGACCAATATGGGAGGTTTCGCATTTGCGAACATAAATCTCGCATTTGCGAGGCAGCCTTCGCATTTGCGAGCAATGCAAAGCCTGCAGGTCTGTTCATACCAACAAATTTTTTAGTTCAAAAATGCAACCCGTGGCCTATCCAAAACTCACCTGAGCCCTCGGGGCTCCAAACCAAATATACACACAACCTCAAAACACCCTGCAGACTTATTCGCATGATCAAATCGCCAAAATAACATCATAAAAATTGAATTAAACCTCAAAATCCAAGAATTCTTTCAAACTTCATAAAACATCAGATTTTCCAATTTAGGTCTGAATCACGTCAAACGACGTCCGTTTTCAACCAAATTTCACAGGAATGACTTAAAACACATATAAGACATGTATCCGGTGCCGAAAACAAAATACGGGCCCGATACTAATACGTTCTAATCAAATATCGTTTCAATTTTCCTTAACAATTTCAGAAAAACAATTTCTCTTAAAAATTCATTTCTCGGGCTCGGGACCTCGAAATTTGATTTCGGGCATACGCCTGAGTCCTATATTTTCCTACGGATCCTCCGGGACTATCAAATCATGGGTCCGGGTCCGTTTACCTAAAAAGTTGACCAAAATTAAATTTATTCATTTTAATATCAAAACTTAGCATTTTTTTCATAGAATTTCATATTTAAAATTTCTGCTACGCGCCCGGACTGTGCACGTAAATCAAGGCAACTCTAAATGAGGTTTTCAAGGCCTCGGAGTTACAAAATTCAATTAGAACAGGTGATGACCCTTTGGGTCGTCACATTCTCCACCTCGAAAAAAATTATTCGTCCTCGAACAGACAGAAGAAAGAAGTACCTGAGTCGGGGAAAAGATGAGGATAACGGCTCCGCATATCGGACTTGGACTCCCAGGTCGGTGCCTCAGGAGGTTGACCTCTCCACTGAACACGAATAGAAGGGAAACTCTTGGATCTCAACTGACAAACTTACTGGTCTAGAATAGCTACCGGCTCCTCCTCATAAGACAAGTCCTTGTCCAACTGGACAGTGCTGAAATCTAACACGTGGGCTGGATCGCCGTGATACCTCCAAAGCATGGACACGTGAAACACTGGATGCACAGCTGATAAGCTCGGAGGCAAAGCAAGTCTATAAGCCACCTCTCACACTCGATCAAGAATCTCAAATAGACCAATGAACCTAGGGCTAAGCTTGCCCTTCTTCCCCAAACCTCATCATACCCTTCATAGGCGACACTCGGAGCAATACCTGTTCACCAACCATAAAAGCCACATCTCGAACCTTGCGGTCTGCATAGCTCTTTTTCCTGGACTGAGCTAAACGAAGCCTATCCTGAATGATCCTGACCTTGTCCAAGGCCTCCTAAACCAGATCCATATCCAACAACCGAGCCTTTCCCGGCTCAAACCATCCAACCGGAGAACGATATCACCTACCATATAAAGCCTCATAAGGAGCCATTTGGATGCTCGACTGGTAGCTGTTGTTGTATACAAACTCCGCTAAAGGCAAGAACTGACCCCATGAACCTTCAAAGTCAATAACACAAGCTTGGAGCATATCCTCTAAGATCTGAATAGTCCGCTCGGACTGACCGTCTGACTGGGGATGAAATGTTGTGCTCAACTCAACCCATGTGCCCAACTCTTGCTGAACTGCTCTCCAGAAGCACGAGGTAAACTGTGTATCCCAATCCAAAATGATAGATACGGGCACACCATGAAGGCGGACAATCTCCCGAATATAGGTCTCAGCCAAACTCTCAGAAGAATAGGAGACTGTCACATGAATGAAATGTGCTGACTTGGTCAGCCTATCAACAATGAACCATAGTGCGTCGAACTTCTTCTGAGTCAGCGGAAGTCTAGTAACAAAGTCTATAGTAATTCGCTCCCACTTCCACTCGGGAAGCTCAATCCTCTGAAATAAACCACCAGGCCTCTGATGCTCGTACTTGACCTGCTGACAATTCAAACAATGCGCCACATATGCTATGATATCCTTCTTCATTCTACGCCACCAATAAAAATACCGCAAGTACTGATACATATTCGCGGCGCCCGGATGAATAGAGTACCGGAAACTATGGGCCTCCTCTAAAATCAACTCCCGGAGCCTATCTACATTAGGCACACAAACTCGATCCTGCAATCTCAAAACTCCATCATCATCTAAAGTAACATGCCTGGCACCTCCACGCTGCACCGTGTCTCTAAGGACACACAAATGGGGATCATCATACTGCCGATCACGGATACGCTCCAATAATGAAGAACGAGCGACCGTGCAAGCCAAAACACGACTGGGCTCAGAAACATCCAGTCTCACGAACTAATTGGCTAAAGCCTGAACATCCAAAGCAAGAGGCCTCTCACCGACCGGAATATAAGCAAGACTGCCCATACTAGCTGACTTCCTACTCAAAGCATCGGCCACCATATTGTCCTTCCTCGGATGATATAGAATGGTGATATCATAATCCGTCAACAACTCCAACCACTTCCTCTGCCAAAAATTCAACTCCTTTTGCTTGAACAAGTACTGAAGACTCTTGTGATCCGTGAACACCTCACATGCTACGCCATATAAATAATGCCTCCAAATCTTCAATGCTTGAACTATGGCTGCCAACTCCAAATCATGAACTGGATAGTTCTTCTCATGAATCTTCAACTGCCTTGAAGCATAGGCAATGGCCTTGCTATCCTACATCAACACTGCTCCAAGCCGAACACGGGTGCCATAGTCAGAGCTGTCTTGAGCTTCTAAAAGCTCGCCTAACACTCATCCGAACATCTGAGCTGGGCACCCTTCTGGGTCAATCTGGTCATTAGGGCTGCAATAGATGAAAACCCTTCCACGAACCGTCGATAGTAGCTTGCCAACCCCAAGAAACTCCGAATCTCTATAGCTGATGTTGGTCTAGGCCAGTTTTTGACTGCCTCAATATTCTTTGGGTCCACCTGAATACCCTCTACTGATACAACATGACCTATAAATGCAACTGAACCCAACCATAATTCACACTTCGAGAACTTAGCATATAACCGACTATCCCTCAGAGTCTGAAGAACCACTCTAAGGTGCTTCTCATGCTCCTCCTGGTTGTGGGAGTATATAAATATATCATCAATGAAAACTATCACGAATGAGTCCAAATAAGGCATGAACACTCAGTTCATCAAATCCATAAAAGTTGTTGGGGCATTTGTCAACCTAAATGACATAACCAAGAACTCATAATGCCCGTACCGAGTGCGGAAAGCTGTCTTAGTGACATCAGATGCCCTAATCCTCAACTGATGGTAGCTAGATCTCATGTAAATCTTGGAAAATACCCTAGCACCCACAAATCATCAATCCTCGGCAGTGGATACTTATTATTGATCGTTACCTTATTCAATTTCCGGTAATCAATACACATTCTCATTGACTCATCCTTCTTCTTGACAAATAACATCGGCGCAACCCCAAGGTGAGACACTGGTCTAATGAAACCTTTCTCAAGCAAATCCTACAACTGTTCCTTTAACTCTTTTAACTCCGGTGGGGCCATACGATATAGTGGGATAAAAATGGGCTGAGTGCCCGAAACCAGATCAATGCAGAAGTCAATATCCCTGTCAGGTGTCATACCCAGCAGGTTTGAGGGAAAAACATCAGGGAACTCACAAACAATGCACAAAATCAATATAAGGAACCACAACACTGGAATCGTGAACATAAGCCAAATAGGCCAAACATCCCTTCTCGACCATACGTCGAGCCTTCACATATGAGATAACACTACTGGTAGAATGACCTAGAGTACTTCTCCACTCTAAACGAGGCATACCCGGCAAAGCTAAGGTCGCAGTCTTGGCATGATAGCCTAAAATATCATGGTAAGGTGGTAACCAGTCCATCCCCAATATAACATCGAAACCAACCATGTCCAGAAGAAACAAATCTACACGAGTCTGAAAACCTCCAATCACCACTATACATGAACAATGGACACGATCCACCATAATAGAATCACTAGGCATGACCGGATACGACGCAAAATAAAACCGAAGCTTCTCTACCACAAACCAGAAAAATACCTGTACCTCCACCTCTAATACCTCTACCTCCACCTATAATACCTCTCTCTAAGTGATGTGGAGAAACTCCTCCAGAAATAGTTGCGTGAACTGCTCCCAAGTCAAAGCTGGCGATCCGACTGGACTAGCCAAGCAATAATCTCTCCACCAAGTCTTAGTGGATCCAAACAAACGAAAAGTAGCAAAATCGACCCCATTGGTCTCAACTATCCCATGTTTCTGAGAACCTCATGAAAGTTGTGTTGATAATCCTGGGGATCCTCAGTAGATGCACCACTGAATGTAATAGTGAAGAGCTTGGGAAACTTATCCAATACCACAAAGCCTCCGATGATGTGGATGATCTATCACCGGCCTGTGCTGCTACTCGGCTGAAGAAGCGGTACATGACCTCGCCATTCGTGAAAGGACAAGAGTAGATGTTTCAATCTATCACTGAGAGAAAAAATCGCACGACAGGAAAGAATAGAAGTGAAACTTTTTCCTAACTCTATAGCCTCTGAGGGATAAATACAGACGTCTCCGTACCGATCCCTCAGATTCTACTAAGCTTGTCCGTGAGTTGTGAGACTCATGTAACCTAGAGCTCTAATACCAACTTGTCACGACCCGGATTTCCTACCCTCAAAGATCGTGATGGTGCCTACTCGTAGAAGATAGGCAAGCCACAAATCATAAACTCCTTAACTCCTTTATTTTAAATCCTTTTTATCAATCATAACAACAAGATTTAAATAACAGCGGAAATATGAAATTAAAGCGGAAGACTTAAATTAAATAAGTTGAACAATAAAGCGGAAATCAATATATGCCTCTACCCAAGAACTGTTGTCGCAATACTCACGGACTACTAAGATTTACTACATATAACAGTTTGAAAGAAAGTAACACTGTATATCTCGAACACAAGAGATAACATAATATAAATAAAGATAGAGGAGACGTAGGGCCTGCGGACGCCTGCAAGGCTACCTCGGTGCCTCGGTGGACTGAAGGCTAACTCTCGAACTACTGCTGCACATCGTAGGCTACTTCGGTATTGGGATCTGTGCAAAAGAACACAGAGTGTAGTATCAGCACAACCGACCCCATGTGCCGGTAAGTGTCTGGCCTAACCCCGACGAGGTAGTGACGAGGCTAGAACCAGACTTCAAATAAACCTGTGTAGTTATATAATATTATACAGCGGAGAGTAAAGCAGAAATGAACAAGTAGAGATGGGAGGTGGAAACATGTTTCGGGGAATAATAGGTAAATACAGAATATCCAAAAGAACTATAAAGGTATCAAAATCCAACCCCTAACAAGAGTAAGGAAAATAAGGCATATTTCACTTTCTTTTAACATCTTGTGGTAGGCGTACCACCCGCTCCCGTACCATTATATCTTGTGGTAAGCGTACCACCCGCTTTCATATTATTATATCTTGTGGTAGGCATACCACCCGCTCCCATATCATTATATCTTTGTTGCGGCGTACAACCCGATCCATATATATAATATTGTTGCGGCATGCAACCCGATCCCTACATATAATATTGTTGCAGCGTGAAACCCGATCCATATATAATATTGTTGCGGTGTGAAACCCGATCCATATATAATATTATTGTGGCATGCAACCCGATCCATATATAATATTTACAATTATAACGAGAGTTCCGACAAGGTATCAATAAGGTCCACACTATCCCGACAAGGGAGAAACAACTATAACCACACTCGTTCCAACATCTAACTACCACAGCTATAACCAAACTTGTTCCAACATCTAACTACCATATCTATAACTAACTTTATACAACATCTAACTACCACAACTATAACCAAATTTGTTACTACACCTAACTACCTTAGCTATAACCAAACCTATTACAACACCTAACTAACTCAGCTATAACTATAACCCTTACTCAACACAAAGAATCATTAACCTAAGCATCCATAATATCAATTAAGAACACAATGCAAGGGAACCACAACTCAACAATAGCCCGCCAAGGGGGTAACATAATGATCTCTTCTCTTTCTCACTTTCACTTCACAATTCACTTCACAACTCGAGCCAATGCTCTAGAGGTTTAATTATTACTTATACTTTCGTAATTCATTCTACAACTGGAGCCAACACTCCTCAATGTTCATAAGTCACAATTCTTTTCACAACTTTACACAACAAATAGAAATACTCACCAAGACATGAATAATACAACGAAGTCATGAAAATCACAATATAAGACTCACGGTCATGCTTGACACCAACGTATAGATACTCGTCACCATGACTATACATCGTACTCAATAAGAAATAAATAACAAATAGGACACAACTCCTAATCCCTCAAGCTAAAGTTAGACAAAACACTTACCTCGAACTTCCACGACCAATTCAATTCTCAATAATCGCTTTCAACACAATTCAAGCCTCAATTATAGCTTTACCCCATGATTCCACCTCTAATTTGCTCGTATCTAATCATAAATTATTTAATTACATTAATAAACACTAAATGAATCAACCCCAATTCATGAAAATGGGTTTTCCAATGTTTTACCCAAAAAGTCAAAAATCTCCCCCGGGCCCACTTGGTCAAAACCCGAGGTTCGAACCAAAACCCGATTATCCTTTCCCTTACGAACTCAAATATATAATTTATTTTGAAATCGGACCTCAAATTAAGGTCCAAAACCCCAATTTTTGAAAAACCTAGGTTCTACCCAATTTCCTCCATGAAAATCACTGATTTGAAGTTGAAATCGTGTTAAGAATTGAATGAAGTTAGTTAAAAATGACTTACAATTGATTTGGATAAGAAGAAATCCTTGAAAAATCGCAAGTGTGTTTGGGTTTGAGAAAATATGAAAAATGAAGTTCAAAATCGGTTAAGTGTAAAAATGCAGGTCTCAGATATGGGAAATGCGAATAGTGGTTTGCAATTGCGAACCCCGACCTCTCAGATGTGGCAATTGCGAAGCTTGGTTTGCATTTGCGAACGCTTTAAATTTTAGGCACCTTCGCATTTGCGACATTATAGTCACATTTGCGATAGTCGCATTTGCGACCTACTGCTCGCATTTGCGAGGTCTGATCAATATGGGAGGTTTCGCATTTGCGAACATAAATCTTGCATTTGCGAGGAAAAGGGAAGACATGGGTTGTTCGCATTTGCGAGGCAGCCTTCGCATTTGCGAGCCAGGCTTCGCAAATGTGAAGCCTGCAGGTCTGTTCATACCAACAAATTTTTTAAGTTCAAAATGCAACCCGTGGCCTATCCAAAACTCACCCGAGCCCTCGGGGCTCCAAACCAAATATACACACAACCTCAAAAATATCCTACGGACTTATTCGCGCGATCAAATCTCCAAAATAACATCATAAACATCGAATTAAACCTCAAAATCCAAGAATTCTTTCAAACTTCATAAAACATCAAAATTTTCAATTTAGGTCCGAATCATGTCAAACGACGTCCGTTTTCAACCAAATTTCACAGAAATGACTTAAAACATATATAAGACCTATATGAGGCGCCGGAAACAAGATACGGGCCCGATACCAATACGTTCTAATCAAATATCATTTCAATTTTTCTTAACAATTTCAGAAAAATAATTTCTCTTAAAAATTCATTTCTCGGGCTCGGGACCTTGAAATTCGATTCCGGACATACGATCGATTCCCATATTTTCGTACGGACCTTCCGGGACCGTCAAATCACGGGTCCGGGTCCATTTACCCAAAAATTTGATCAAAGTCAAATCTATTCATTTTAATATCAAAACTTAGCATTTTTTCACAGAATTTCATATTTAAGCTTTTCGTTTAGGCGCCTGGACTGCACACGCAAATTGAGGTGACTCTAAATAAGGTTTTCAAGACCTCGGAGACACAAAATTCAATTAAAACAGGTGATGAGCCTTTGGATTGTCACAGACACTTTCATCAATCTCCTCATCCCCTGAATAATAGATCCAAGATAGTTAAAACTTCCTCTCCTAGGGATGACTTGAGAGTCCAGCCTCACCTCTCCTTTCCCTCCTTGAGTATCACCACTGTACTTACATTCAAAGTATTTTGTCTTGGTCCTGCTCAACTTGACCTTTAGACTCCAAGGTCTGCCTCCATACCTCTAACTGCGCATTCGCACTGGCTCGTGTCTCGTCAATCAATACAATATCATTTGCAAATATCATGCAATACGGTACCTCCCGTTGGATGTGACGCGTCAGTACGCATAATGAAAAATGAGTAATTAATATTATGGGTATAATAAAAAAAAATTATTTTCTCTTGATTTATTTTTAGAATATTAGACAAGTAAAGTGAACAGGGAGTAGTAAACATATACTCCAAAAACATTAGAAAGTTTTCAAATTTTAAGAATTGGAGCTATTAGTAGAAAAGTCAAAGGGCACAGGTTGGAGTGCCAAATAGGGAAATTGTGATGCCACCCACGTGCTAATTGCTAAGCCGTGCACCCAACCCTAATTAAGCTTAGAAGCTCCTTTAAGCAACCGTATAATTTATTTTATATATCTGTATTTCATTTAATTATGGTAATTTAATACTATATATTATCATTTTAATTGTGACTCTTAGATTAAATTATATCATTAGGTGTAAGTTTCTATTTTCATGTAATACTTTATTTGACAATGAAGCATAATATTGTTTTTTTATATAAAAAAAATTGAAAGCACAAACGAATGCAATAATTTGTATATTTCAAGGATGTATAATTGACCTTCGTTGGGTTCAGAATATAAAACATGAAAGTTTTTTTTTCTTTCTCCTATTTGAATAGGAGGAGGAGAGCTTGCAGTGATTTGGAAAAACTCAAGTTGTAGAACATAATAAAATTATATAGCTTGGATGTCGAAAATACTAAGGATACCATTAAGCAGAAGAGATTTGCATGTAAATAATTTTTTTTCTTGAAAGGAAAGGAGAAAAAATAGAATAACTATTTTACATACAATGATACAAACCTTTATTATTAATTAAATCGGTGATATATATCCTCACTCTAATTTGATGGAGTAGTATTTGGTTTGACGTAAATATTGAGTAATTTACACACGTATCGATCCCTCCATTTTTCTTTGCCTCTTTCGTCGTTTTCTACGTCTTTCTCACAGATACACGTATGAATACTAATCTTCGAGTGACTGAAGTCTCTATATAAAACCTTAAAGCAAAAGCAACGACGCAAGTAAGAAACCAAAAACAATCCAGAAAAGGCAAATTCCTGTTCTTCCTGATCGATACTAGTACTATATATAAAATATTCAGTAGTAGTTTAATTTTAATCCATCCTCCTTTAGTTGTGATTTTCAGATATATTTCATATTTTCAGCGTCAGAGTGTAAGAGCCTCAGAGATATGAGCACTTTAACCATTTCTTTACTTCCATCAAAGCTCAAACCTCAAAAGGAAAGCTCTCTTTTTGTATACAAAACTACAAGACTCTCCAAAAAGACCCTATCTCTACTTCCTGTAATACTCATTTCCTTTTTGTTTATCAAAATTTAATATTCAGATATTGTATTTGTTGGGTTTCTCTGCTCAATATATATGTGATTGATGATGTCAGGTGGCAAGGTTATTTGGACCTTCTATTTTTGAAGCATCAAAGCTGAAAGTTGTATTCTTAGGTGTAGATGAGAAAAAACATCCTGGAAAACTTCCAAGAACTTACACACTTACACATAGTGATATTACTTCCAAACTCACTCTTGCCATTTCTCAAACCATTAATAACTCTCAGGTAATTCGGATTCCTGCTTCATATTCATGTATTAGCACTACTAAATTAAAGGTTGTAAATTCCCTATTTTCAGTCTGTAGCTGTTCAGCTTTTAGGCAAAACAGAGGAAAAGTACTGGGCAAGTTCAGTTTCTACAATATTGTTTTTATTGGAATAGTTTTACTGCAAATTTGTCTTCTTGAATGGAGGTCTACAAGAAACACACTCTCTACTTTAGGGCTGTTCATTTGGATAGGATATCCGAAATCAGAACCGATCCGCTGAATTTCGAATATCGGATATTTGGATCGGATTTCGGATGTGTTTATTAAAATTTTGGATATTCGCATTGGTATAATTTTAACCCGATCCGATCCGAAATCCGAATTTATTAGGGCATATATAAATACCAGATTTTAATTTCGGGTAGTCAGTACTTCCTTTTAAATCTCCCTCCAAGTTATTACCTTTACAATTGCTGGATTTAGATATGTTGACACCATAACACTCTAATAATTGCAGAAACATGAATTTTTCTTACTATATTGCCTCTTTTACAAAGAAAATATACATATGAGTTTGCAATATTGAAGCATAATAATCCGATCCGAAAATCAGATCCGATCCAAACATTAAAATCGGATTCGATCGATCCGATGTTAACTTGGATCGGATTCGGATTGCATTTGTAGAATCCGAAATGTGCTAAATCCAATCCGATTCAATCTTGCACAACCCTACTCTACCTCCAAAGGGTAGGATAATGTCTGCATCCAGACCCCACTCGTGGAACTCCATTGGGTTTGTTGTTTTACTGTAAATTTATTTTTTTGAGCCGAAGGATTAACCTATCTACCTCCTACATTTAGGGTAAAGGTCTGAACATACACTATCCCTTCCAGACCTCACTTGTGGGACTCTATTGTTGTTTTATTGTAAATTTGGAGGCCGTTACCTTTTTTGCACAGTTTGCACATGTGATTGGTCTCAAAAACGGGTATATAATTGTTGAAGCTGACTTTACTTTGGCGTGTTGGCATGTCCCTAGCATAAGATTTTGGAAGTACTTAATTAGTTATATACTAAGAAATATTTGGAAGTTTGATGTGCAGTTACAAGGGTGGTATAATAGATTGCAAAGGGATGAAGTGGTTGCTGAATGGAAGAAAGTTAAAGGGAAGATGTCACTTCATGTCCATTGTCACATTAGTGGTGGCCATTTCTTGTTAGACTTTGTTGCTACCCTCAGATACTATATCTTCTGCAAAGAACTCCCCATGGTACTTACGTTTTTAATACATATTTTCTGGAGTTTAGTTGATGAGTATTTTTATTAATCGAACACATTGTAGAGAAATATGTTTAAAAGCAGTCTATTGACCTATATTATTTGGCATATGCACCAGGTTATAAAAGCATTTGTTCATGGAGATGGGAATTTGCTAAAGAATTACCCAGAGTTGCAAGAAGCTATGGTTTGGGTTTATTTTCACTCAAATATTCCAGAATTCAACAAAGTGGATTATTGGGGCCTACTCAAAGAAGCATCCTCACCTTGTATTGAATTAGGGGAGACCCAAATGGGAAATACAACCACAAATTGCAACTTGGATTTACCACAACCTTGTCAAGAATCTTGCACATGTTGCTTTCCCTCAATGAGTTTGATTTCCTGGTCCTCAGATTCTGATGGTTTACAAACTTTACAAGATTGATGTATTTTACTCTCATTGTAGGACTCTAAAAGGATAATAATTCTTTATTCTAATGTAAATAATTGAAAATTAGGCATTTGGTTTTGAAGATGGTGGTGCCTTTTTTTAAAAACCGCAGAAATTCCTCCGAGTATGAGTCTGCCTCTCTACCTTCCTCCCAACTTAGATACCAGACTTTGTCCACTAAAGGATTAGAACTTGTAACTTTGCACACATCAAGTGTTGCGTCATTACCACTAAACAAAGCATGAGGGCTAAAGATGTTGATGCGTAGTAGCCATAGACTAGGGTTTTATATGTGAAGCGGTACTGTGTTAAAACACAAAATCAAAAAACTGTTAGAAGAATAAAAGAAACTGAAAAACAGTAAAGAATAAGAAATATTCCGAGTCCAGAATTTGCTTGTGCGTCCTTAAGGAATTTTAACCCCCTCACATGTTGCCAAGGTAATGGATTAAAACCTCACATGATAAAACAGAAGAAACCTTCCTGCAACAGTGGCTATACAAACTGCAGGATACCAACGAACTCAAAGAACGGAGCAAAATCACACTTACGAATTTGAGAGAGAGAGACTGCGAATTAGAATGCAGTATTTCCAGAAAGAAGGAAGTTCTGTAATTTTTCAGTGTGTTAAAAACAAAGCCATGCCTCTGAATCTGCAGCAGTGTTCTGGCGCGGTCCTAACGCGGTCACGCCCAGATAGCGGCTAACTAACTGACATTTAATTAATTATTAAATAAATTTTGTCCAAAAATAATCTTATCGATCATTTGACAAATCTAAATCTAAATTCAAATCTGAAGCCGAGCGAGCGACGACGACGACGACGACGCGAAGGTTCATTCTCTTAAACTCACCTTTAAGAAGTGATTCTATATATAAGCACACAAATGTAGTTGTCCCTCACCAATGAGGGACAAAGTGCAAGTCCAAAGCTTACTTCATTCAAATTTTCATTTTCCTCCATTTTATTTGAAAATGGCCAAAAATATCCTTGAACTATTTGAAATAGCTCAAAAATATCCCCCGTTTATTTTTTGTGCTAAAAATATCCCTGTCGTCTATGTTTTGGATCACAAATGCCAATTAAACCGTTAGTCTTGCCATTGAAGCCGGCATAACAGTCCAATTGGGTTAGATTTGCTTCCATAGCCATCAATCTAAGCAATCCATCATTGCAAAAAGTTTCTTTGTTTTTGAATCCTAATCACATAAAAAAAAATCAAAAAATTTTAAAAGTACCAAAATACTTCTTGATTGGGGTTTATGATTTGATAAAAAAACTCCATTGTTCTCTTTTGTGAATTTATGATTTGTTTGAACTAAAAATTTTACATGCTCTGTTATATCTTCACAATATCAACCCAACAATCCCTAGTAAGATTCAGATCAAACTAATCATAAATTTAAAAAATGCTTTTTCAAATTATTAAGTTTTTAAGATCTTTTTCATGAAGTGTTTTTTTTTTGGGGTTTTAGCTCAAATGTTCAAACCAAGAAATCAGTTGTTAAAGTTCAATTTTTAGCTTCAATCGCAATATCACTTTACAGTAACATAAAATTAACATTTGACAGCAAATATTTCAATGACCCAATAACAACTACAAACTATTTCACTAAGAAGGATTCAAATCAACCGCTATTTTCAAATTTTAACACACAAAGAAGGGCTATACAAGTTTTCCAACAATAACAACCATTTGAATTAAATTTGACCCTCAGATTTGTCGATCCTAAAATCCAATCAATGAGCTCGATCCTTCGACACACATGTACAACTTCAAACAAACTTCAGCACAATGGAGTTTTTTTAATAAAATCATAAACCCCAATCAAGAACTATTTTGGTATTTTTTTAATTTTCTAATTTTTTTTTTGTAATTAGGATTCAAGAACAAAAAATAAACTTTTTGTCATGCTGGATTAATTAGGTGGATGGTGATGTAAGAAAATATAACTTAGTTGGACTGCCATGTCTGATGGAAAGTAGGTATGAACAGCGGAAGCAAATAGCCAGGATCACTTGCACGTAATATAGATAACACATAATCACAGATTTTAATCGAACATAAAATCGACACTTATCTCTTGAAGCGTGACCGCGATCGTGAGAAGCCTCCAAGCAAGAACGAAACCGTCCACGAGATCATCCTCCATTTTTACAGTCATCTGCTGTGTGACCCGAATAACGCCTGGAATTAGCGAAATTCGTGTGGGCGAATTTCTCCTAGGAAAAGCATGTAGTAAAAACCTTGCCTCCTTATGGAATAAGACCTCTTTATATATCCACAGGTTTTAGGGTTTAAAATTATTTTCCTAAACCTGTTGGGTCTTCCTTTTCCACCAAGAAATAGAATTTCATTTAATTCCTAATATTTTCGGGCACAGCAGGGACCGCAGAATTTAATTAACGAGGCTTCCTATTATGGACTTAATTCGAAATATCTGAATTAATACTACCATAATAAGTTACGAATTATTCCACTAAAAATTCGTAACTGCACTCCTCAGTTCAATTTCGAAATTCTTCCATTAAATCTTATTTAACTCCCCATGTTAAGATTCAGATACTAATCAAATCAATTAAATTACTGATAATTTAATTCATTGATTATTTCCTTTAGACTTTCGCTTAACTTATTTCATGTGATGGATACGAAATTCACCTGCAGGATTTAAACATGAAAACTTATAAGCTTTCATAAAGGTGTATCATCAATCTCTAGACCGAGACATGGATTCCATCAACTAACTATTACTTTGCCAATGTATATTACTATTGTCCAATTTACCAGGCATATTGACCCACGAAAGAATCTCGCCTTTTAATAAATCAAAACATAATAATATACACAGCTAATAATAATTATATCAAGATTAAGAGTATAAGTACATTTAATGAGTAGAGAGTTTTATTTTATTAAGTCAGTATAAAATACTTATCTCTATTTGGTCCGTTCAATACATACAAAATGTACTAGCACAAGAAGTTGGAATTAAACCATTCCCATAATCAAGATAAATTATCTCTAATCTTGTGCTACAATCATTCCTGATGGTTTGTCCAATTCCATCATTAGATTGTGAACATGATCTTTATACTTATAAGAACCGATGATTTAATCTTCCGTGTATAAGCTAAACTCTATACACTAAATCATCTACTATATAAGTAAAGGACACAAACGAATGTATGATCTATTTAAAACTTTATTAAAATTGAATAAACAATTGTTCCATAATAAATACTATATCCAAACCAAAACTCATGGTTAATAGTATATATCCCAACAATGTCTCACTTAGACTTTTAATCATGACAATTATTAGAATATACTATATGTAAATATGTGGTTAATAGTATATGCCCTAACAATCTCCCACTTAGACTCATAACCATGCATCTATAACTTTCACAACTATCCTTTTGCAAGACTATTAAAAGTCTATGCCAATAAACTTTTACTAAAAGGAACTTGCCAAGTTATTTTCAAATGCAATCTTTGTCTAGTAGTGCTTTGTCGTAATTAACTAGTTTGGTATTAAGCTCTTCATGGATCTTGTTATGAAACTATCCCAAGAGTATATAGCAAACTATGATTTTCCTTACTATTCTCCCACTACGACGAAGTACTACTAATATTATCTTCAATACATTGCGGTATTAAAATATTAATGACTTCTTCCTGTAGTGTTCTCTGCTCAACATCACTCCCACTACTTGGAGGTAGTAAATTTCTTTTTGTCTATTAACGTTTTTCCCACTACTTAAAAATAATGGAACGTCAATTCCGACAAATAGAGTTGTATGTTCTTGAGCGTTTGATTTTCAGATTATTCATTTGTTATTTCTTTGCTTAGTTCCTGTAAAACTAGTTTACTTCTAGGAACATAGTTTATTAAATAATCCTAT
>MU713888.1:33616-80247 GCA_026770625.1 Nicotiana glauca | reverse complement strand
GATTCGGTCTATTATCAAGCTATTCCGTCTATCAAATTTCTCTTTTTATTCATCATCAACTCGATATTCTTCCTTGCTGTAGCATCACAATGCCTCAATCCAGGCTCACCACAGGAGATTTGAACATAAGACCACACTGTCTAAGACCCATAGGCCACCGATTACTCTCTCAATGTTTCCCAAAAATACCACGTTCCAGAATACTTTACTTGAAGAACTCCTTGCGAATCGGAATTCGTTACCATTACTTCCTAGATATTGATACATAGAATCCCATAATTAGCATAAAATACCACAAGTCCTGATATTTTCTAATGAAAACACAGTCTCTGACCACATACACAACCTTGAGACACCTGATTATTACATGCCAAATCTTGGACACAATAAAACCATTCTCGAGAGTCATTCACTGTTACACATCTGTAAATTATCTGACTTAACGAACAGAACTACTCGTGCCTTACTAGCACTCTGACACCACAGAACATGATCTCATAGCAATACAAACAACCATCTTCCTTCTCTATACACTGAGCATTCTTTACCAGCAACAGCTCAAGACATCCTATTATTTTCACACATCTACGAAGCATCGTATAACCTTTATAATTTTTTTTTGCTTCACTCGTGCCATCCTCGGCTCACTTTCTGCAACCAGGACTGATCCGCCAGCATACCTCGAAACGGAAACAACATTGCACATAACCGTGCGATCAGCTAATCAACAGCAACCTCCCCAACTTAGCTCGAATCCATTTATCAGGACACATTTAATAACCCATAATACTTTTACTCTAATGATGCCACAATATTATAGTGAGATTAAACTCAAATCATCTACTAGTTTATGAAAACACAGATCCTCGGATACTGAAATCCTATACAAACCTTGCATTCATCCCTACATCAGCTGAGTCCACTCTCTGAAGCGACCCAAATTTTCCAATTAGAACACGTACTCTTCAATTACACATGAGATCTTCTAACAGTATACATAAGAATCGTACCCTTAAGAACACTCCGCAGGAGATATCCTACCTGCTTTGCCTCAATTTATTATTTCAGCACACCTTCCACCATCATACACATAACACATTCATTAAGTCTTCCTGATTCTGAACCCATATCGCCACACGTAATGTACTTCACTTCCCATCTAGGAGACACGAAAGTATTCTTTACGCGCCCATAACTCGGGCCACACATCGAATCACAATAGGAATCGAACACTTAACAGTTCACCTACTATCCAGCAGACTTCTTCGTCACTACCAAGTCATATCATTACATCTCACAGTACCAACATAGTCATCACATGAATACCAAACCGCCATTCCGACTAATAAGGTCAACACTAAACATATAAGTTCAAAACACTTGCTCACACGATAAGCACCTCCGTGCTTAAGCCATAGGCAAGATCCGGCCTCAAGTCCTCCAGACTGGCCCAACATCAAACTAACGGGATCACATCTCATCCATCGATCAGGGAATCATAAGCCATCAAGGCACTTATAATACCGAGCGTTCATGTGCGCATACAGACGTGTGGAAGGAATTTCAAGAGTTATATCTCAAGCTGAATCAAGTACGCATGATATAAATTCCAAGAAAGTGAAGTTTTCCTAAAGTTCTGCAGCCTCTCGAGGATAAATACAGACGTCTTCGTACCGATCCGCGAGACTCTACTAACCGGCTCATGACTCATGAGGCCGAGTAACCTAGGCTCTGATACCAACTTGTCACGACCCCAATCCCGATCGTGATGGCGCCCAACACAAATGCTAGGCAATCCCGACCATATGACGCTCACAACTCAACCACACAACCCATTTTCAATTTATAGCATTAAATTATCAAATAATATAGTTCTAACCAGTGGTAATAGACAGAAATAATATGGATCTCATAACAACTGCCAATAAAACTCCCAAAGACCTAGGGTCATGAGTCTAGAGCCTCTAAGATAATAAAATAATAAATCCTCAGTAATGCTGATGTTCTAAAATGCGGAAATAATAAAGGGATAGGGGAGGAGTCGGGTCCTGCGAATGTCAGGAACCTACCTCGACAACTCCTGAGAAGCTCTGAAAAACAACAAATAGCTTAACTATGCTCCCGAGACACCTAAATCTGCACACATGGTGCAGGGAGTAAAGTGAGTACTTCCAACTCAGTGGTAATAAGAGTAAATAATAACTGAGCGGTAAGAAATCATGCACGAACACTCCATGATGCTATATAGGACAGTAAAACCTTTTGAGCAAACAGTAAAACCGTGAAAAATCCTTTAGAAATATCTAGCTCAGTTTAAAATCTCTTTTGAAAATATTCTTTTTCCAACAGTAAGCATATGAATGCGATATCTGGTAGTGCAAGTCCGCACCCAAGTCAGCCCCTCGAGCATAGCACTCTATTTACAAACAACACTAGGGTATCTAGTACACAGTGCAAAAAATAGCATGGATGCCAATGATATGAGAGTGCTAAATGTCATGCCACGTAGTACAAACAGGAATCAATGCACGAATGCAATGCAATGCACATGACCGTTGCGGCATACAGCCCGATCCATTTGGGTATCCACACTCACTGTGGGGGTTCAAACTCCGGAGGGGCTCCTACATCCTAAGCGCAATATCAATATCACATCGCTACGGCGTGCAACCCGATCCAAGCTCAGTCCAGAGATGCACATATAACACTGCTGCGGTGTGCAGCCCGATCTATGCTCAGTCCAGAAATGCACATAAGCCACCAGGGCAATATTCAATTAACAGTTCTCAGTTCCGAACATTAAAATATGTAATTTAAGTTTTGAAAACCTTAGAAGTATGACTGGACATTTCAAAACAGTGTTTAACTCAGGACTGAAATCATTTAACATGCCAAGTATCATGGAAACAGTGATAATAATCCCTAAAGGATTCAATCAGTTGGCACGAGGCCCAATCACGACAACTAAATCCATTTTTATAAGGATGTCAACTAGCTTCAATCAATTAGGTAGTTATTTCATTAAGCGGTACGGAACAAGTCACAATCCCCAACGGTGCTCTACCCCACGCCCGTTATCTAGCATGCAAGTCACCTCAATATAGCACTATGATGTGCAAATCCGGGGTTTCAAACCCCCAGGATATCATTTACAAGTATTACTCACCTCGAACAAGTGAAATCTCTAGCTCGTGATGCCTTTGCCCCTCAAATTGGCCTCCACGCGTGTCGAATCTAACCAAAACCAGAGCGAATACATTACAATATGCTAAGGGAACAATACCCAATCGAAAGAAATCGAGAAATAGCAAAAATCTCGAAACTAGCAAAACTCGAGCCTCGGGCCCGCTTCTCAAAAAATTACAAAACTTAAATTACTGGCTTCCTCATCTCGCCACGAGTTCATACATACCAAGAACTCCCAAATCCGAGCTCAAATGACCTATCAAATTCCAGTTTGAAATATCAAAACTCAAGCCCTAGCTTTACCACTTTTTGGTGAATTTCAACCAATTTCCATCTTAATTCTACCATAAACTTGAATAATTAGGCCAAGGAACTTACCTCTAATCATTCTCCCTTGAATCCCTCTTCAGAATCACCTCAAGGCTCTCAAAATCGCTCCACAATGGAGGAAAAATGACATAAGCTCGCGGATGAATTAATGATATAAACCTTTCTGCCTCTAGGGGTTTTCGCTTCTGCGGTACCCACACCTGTTTCCGCTATACCACTTCTGCGGTCATATTTCCGCTCCTACGGAATTTCACTTAAAGTCCCAAAGCCGCTTCTGCGACACAATTCTCGCTTTTGCGGAACTTCACCTTCAGGACAAAAAATCTTTTCTGCAATCGCTTGTCCGCTTCTGCGGGCTCGCTTAAGCGAAAAAGATTCTGCTTCTGCGGAACTACCCTACCAGGCCATAAGCCACTTTTTTGCGACCCTCCTCACGCTTCTGCAGAACCGCTTCTGCGGTCCATTTCCGCAGAAGTGAAAATACCAGGTACCAGCTGCAACCTGCAATTCCTCAACTCAAATTTCACCCGATAGCCATTCGAAATCACCCCGAGGCCCCCGGGTCCTCAACCAGAAGCTTCGACATAACCCATAACATCATTCAAACTTGTTCCAATCATCAAACACTATCGTTAATATCAAAATCATCAAATTTCACCAATTCAAAGCCTAAGTTCTTCAAGAACTTCCGAAATGCATTTTCGATCAAAAACCCAACCAAACGATGTCCGAATGACCTGAAAATTTGCACACATATCCAAAATCACCTAGCGGAGCCATTGCAACTCTCAGAACTCCATTCCGACCCTCGGATCAAAATCTCACCTATCAACCGAAATCCGCCAAAATTCAAACTTCGCCAATTTAAGCCTAATTCTACACCGGACCTCCAAATTCAATTCTGATCGCACTCCAAAGTCACAAATCATCCCCTGAAGCTAACCAAATCACCAGAATTCACATCCGAGCCTTCTAACTATATAGTCAACCTCCGGTTGACTTCTCCAAGACAAGCTTCCTTCTAAGAGGCTAAGTGCCTCATTTCCAATTAAGACCAATTCAATTCTATCCGATCAACTCAAATACTGACATTGAAACATAGAGCAACATAATATGGGGGAAACGGGGTGGTAACTCACGTGACAACGGGCCGGGTCGTCACAACATGATACATAGGGAGATCGAGGTGTATGTGGATGATGTAATTATAAAGACCAGGAAGTAGTTTGACCACGTCCGGGATCTAAAAAAGTTCTTCCAAAGGCTTCGCAGGTACAATCTCAAGCTCAATCCTACGAAATGTGCTTTCGGTGTTCCATCTGGAAAATTGTTGGGATTTATAGTCAGTCGTTGATGTATTGAACTGTACCCATCAAAAATCAAAGCCATCCAAGAATTTCCACCTCCGAAGAACAAGACTGAGGTGATGAGTCTGTTAGGGAGATTGAATTACATCAGCAGGTTTATCGCTCAGCTTACGACAACTTGTGAGCCTATCTTCAAACTGTTAAAGAAGGATGATGCGATCAGTTGGACAGATGAATGTTAAGAAGCATTTGATAGGATAAAGGGGTATCTGTCAAACCCACCAGTGTCTTGCCAGCACCATGGAGGCCTTTGATTCTGTATTTGACGATTTTGGGCAACTCGTTTGGATGTGAGTTAGGTCTGCATGACATCACCGGCAGGAAAGAACGGGCCATATACTATCTCAGCAAGAAGTTCATAGCTAAATATACTCAGTTTGAGAGGTTGTGTTACGCCCTAACTTGGGTAGCACAGAAATTGAAACACTACCTGTCATCGTATACCACTTACCTTATCTCTCGGTTGGATCCGTTGAAGTACATCTTTCAAAAGCCTATGCCCACAGGAAGGCTCCCAAAGTGGCAAATCTTGCTCACAGAATTCGACATTGTCTATGTGACCTGGACTGCAATGAAAGCACAAGCGTTGGCTGACCACTTGGCAGAGAATCCAGTAGATGAAAAATATGAACCTTTGAAGACATACTTCCCTGAGGAAGAGGTGGTACACGTGGATGAGTTGGAACAAGTTGAAAAGCTAGGATGGAAACTTTTCTTTGATGGGACTGCCAATATGAAAAGCGTTGGGATATGAGCGGTACTTATTTCTGAAACAGGGCAGCACTACCCTGTTATGGCTCAACTTCATTTCTACTGTACTAATAACATGGCCGAGTATGAGGCATGTATCTTGGGTTTGAGGTTAGCTGTGGATACGGGTGTCCAAGAAATCTTGGTCATGGGTGACTCAGACTTTCTGGTAGACAAGATTCAAGGAGAATGGGAAACATAATATTTGAAGCTTATACCGTACCGACAATGTTTGCATGATCTTTGTCAATGGTTTCAATTAATAGAATTCAGGCATATTCCAAGGATTCATAATAAAGTTGCCGATGATTTGGCTACATTAGCATCAATGTTACATCATCCAGATAAAGCCTATGTGGACCCTTTGGAGATTCAGGTCCGCGATCAGCATGCCTACTGTAATATGGTGGAAGAAGAACTTGATGGTGAGTCGTGGTTCCATGATATCAAAGAATACCTTAGAATGGGAGTGTATCCAGTACAGGCCAAAGGGGATCAAAAGAGAGCGATTCAATATTTGGCAAGTGGATTTTTCTTCAGTGGAGGGGTATTGTACAAAAGAACTCAGATCTTGGGTTGTTGAGATGCATAGATACTAGACATGCCGCAATTATTATGGCTGAAGTACATTTGAGAGTTTGTGGACCACATATGAGTGGGTACGTGCTAGCAATGAAGATTCTCCGAGCAGGTTATTATTGGCTTACTATGGAGCGAGACTGTATCAGTTTTGTGCGCAAGTATCATCAGTGTCAGGTGCATGGAGATCTGGTTCACTCTCCACCATTGGAATTGCACACAATGTCCGCACCAAGGCCTTTCGTTGCATGGGGCATGGATGTCATTGGGCCAATTGAGCCAGCAATATCAAATGGGCACAGGTTCGTTCTAGTGGCCGTTGACTATTTCACCAAGTGGGCTGAGGCTAAAACGTTCAAGTCTGTAACCAAGAAAGCAGTGGTCGATTTTGTGCATTCAAATATCATTTGTCGGTTTGGGATACCAAAGGTGATCATTACAGACAATGGGGTTAATCTTAATTGTCATCTGATGAAAGAGGCATGTCAGCAATTCAAAATTACACATTGTAATTCCACTCCTTAACGCCCCAAGGCAAATGGAGCAGTTGAGGCAGCCAACAAGAATATAAAGAAGATACTACGGAAAATGGTGGAAGGTTCTAGATAGTGGCATGAAAAGCTACCTTTTGCGTTGCTGTGTTATCGCACTACTGTTCGTACTTTAGTAGGGGCGACTCCTTATTCATTGGTGTATGGTACCGAGGTAGTGATACCTGCAGAGGTGGAAATTCAGACCCTTCGGATTGTCGCAAAAGTTGAAATTGATGATGATGAATGGGTCAAAGCCCGCTTGGAGCGATTGAGTCCGATCGATGAGAAACGATTGGCAGCAGTATGTCATGGTCAATTATATCAACAGAGAATGGCATGAGCATATAATAAGAAGGTGAGCCCACAAAAGTTCAAAGTGGGTCAGCAAGTGTTGAGGCGTATTCTTCCACATAAGGCCAAGGCCAAAGGCAAGTTCGCCTCAAATTGGCAGAGGTCGTTCATCGTGACGAGAGTGTTGTCCAATGGTGCTTTGTATTTGACAGACATAGAAGGCAAGTGTGTTAAAGTGGCCATCAATTCCGATACGGTCAAGAGATATTATGTATGATTTCTTTTGAATTAATTGCATTTGCTTGTACTTGGCATATTTTGAAGATTGGAATGACGAAGGCATTTTGTTCTGCTATCTAAACACTTCATCCTTTGTTACCCCTTTGCGCCTCATTTATTTTCTTTCATACCCCTCTTTTGAAATTAATGACAAAATTTGTAAACACAAGCATGGAAAGTAAGTGAAAGAAAAAGAGAAGGAAAACAATGAAAAGAGAGAGAGAAGAAAATGAAAAAGAAAAAGAAAAGAAAAATAAAAAGGAAAAGAAAAAGAAAAAGAAAAGAAAAGAAAAGAAAAGAAGAAGAAGAAGAAGAAGAAAGAGAGAAACTAGAAGAAAAGAGAAAAAAAAGTCACAACAACAAATTAATTTTTATGTGATGAACTATGTTCTACATGATTCCTTTTAAGGATACGTAGGCAGCCTCATGGTTCTGTTCCATCAAAATAAAAATCCAAAAGTTCCCAAGCAAGAAACTGGGGCAGAAGTTATGATTTCGAAAGTTGTAATTTTGAACCCAGTTGAATTGTTTCGAGCCTTTGATACCCTTTCTTTCTAATCTTATCCAAAAGCCCACATTACGGTCCAAAGAAAGACCTTCCAATCAGTCTTCGAGAGATGCCAATTAAAGAAGGTAGAGGTGATTCATATCAGGGGCAACACTCTGGTTCAAGCAGGAAAATAAAAAATGAGAGAGTCTTATTGGTGAAAACGCTTACGGGCACCGTAAGGCGATTAGAGCTGAGAGAAATAAAAAATGAGAGAGTCTTATTGGTGAAAACCTTCACGGGCACCTTAAGGCGAGTGTAAGTTGAGAGAAAGAACAAAATGAGAGAGACTTGATGGTGAAAACCCTTCAGGAACTACAAGTCGAATAAGGATTGAGAATTAGATGGGAAATCACCAGACGGAGATTGTGCAAGATGACTAATGACGAAGCATCGAAGCCTGGTTTCACGGTTTGGGGGTATAACAGGAGCTGAACATCAGATTTTCTTCATAAAATAGGCCGGAGGTGCAGGTCATGGTCATTAGAGTTGGTATCCACATCCGATAGGTTTCTACTTTGTAGTTTTCTTATTATGAATCATCTCTTTCCATTGTCCTCTACTCTGTTCATTTTCTCTTGTTTACTTCCTCTTCCTAAGTCTGTTTGGTCAGAACAAGTGAGAAATGACTTCAAAATTTACCACTAGCTTTCCAATTTCACAAAACGAGATCTGGTGAACACATCAAAATGTCATAAGTCAGGAAAGAACAACAAGCACTCTGAATTGGCAATAATCAACATGCTTTGGGATCCTTGTGAAATGCAAAGGCTTGGTATATATCAATTCATGAACAATGCAACAGATGAAGAGTTAGGGTGAACAGATCAAAGGTATTTCCTGTGATAGGATTTACAAAGGGTGGTAAACCAGTGACGAGCAAGACCTTCCAAGCAGAAATGAAAGTTATCATGGCAAATGAGGGAGCTGTAGACCTTAAGGACCGGACTGGGGGTTTAAGTCAAGAAAGAACAACATACACCTTGAATGGGTGGCAATTAAAGAGCTTTGGGATTCGTATGAAATACAAGGGTTTGGTATGTATCAATTCAGGAACAATGCAATAGATGGAGGGTGTTAGGTGAACAGATCAAAGGTATTTTCGGTGAAACACAAGGTTTGGTACATATCAATTCATGAACAATGTAACAAGATGGAGGGTGTTTGGTGAACGGATCTGAAGTATTTTTTGTGTTAAGGGTAATAAAGAAAGTGGTTAGTCAATAAACAAGCAAGGTCTTCGAGTGAGAATCAGTTATCATGGCAAGTAAAGGAACAATAGACCTCAAGGCCAGAGCCAGTGGTTTAAGTCAAGAAATAACAATATGCATAATGAGTGGGTCGCAATTGTCGTGCTTTGAGATTCATGTGAAACACAAGGGCTTGGTAAATTTCAGGTCATGAGCGATGCAACAGACAAAGGGAAGCGGGTCTAAACAGAGAAGGGGTATTTTCTGTGATAAGGACAGTAGAGAAAGTGGTTAGTCAGTAAACAGGCAAGGTTTTCAAATGGGAATTAGTTATCATAGGAAGTAAAGGAGCAATCGCCCTCAAAGTTCAAGGCCACAAACCAACCACCATATTTTTAAACTGACAAGAGTTTTCTTTGATTTGAAATAGGGGCAAAAATTCTTGTTTGTTTCGGAGAAACCCACCGTAAGGAAAGGCAAGCACCAGACAGGTATGACCTTAAGTTTTCAGGACCCTCCTAAAAAATGAGACTTTGTTTAAAATTCAAAATAATCATAAATAGCATAATTTAGCATAAATATACCCCAAAGGAACATAAGTTGGCTCTAAAGTTTGCATGCTTGAGATAGGACTTAATTAGGAGTTCTTAGGACCCTCCTGAAAAATGGGACATAGTTTAAAATTCAAAACAATCACGAGTAGCATAAAGTAGCATAAATTTATCCCAAAAGAATATAAGTTGGCTTAAAAGTTGGAATGTTAAGGTAGAATTCGATTAGGAGTTTTCAGGACCCTCCTGAATAATGAGACCTAGCTTTAAGATTTCCATTAGATAACAAGGTTTGGCATAAGTGTTGTTGGATAACACTTGATTTTCAGGACCCTCATGGATAATGGAGATTAGTTTAAGACTTTTTTTAGATAACAAATATAGCCGGAGTAATACCTTTAGAAGATATAGCTTAGGTTTGTAATTGTTGTTCAATTAAGAATTGCCAGGACCTCCCTGGATAATAGGACTTAGCTTTCAAATTATTGATAATAGTTGGTAAAATGATTCAGTTTAACACTCACCCATGTGCCCAGCTACCAAACTGGAGCAGGAAATTTTCTTTGTTTTTGTCTATTTTGTTGAAATCAGGTACCCACTTGGAGAACAGGGAGAAGTAATTCAAGTTCAGCAGTTAGGAGCCCGCCTGAAGAACAGAGGAATACATTTCAAGTTAGCAGTCAGGAGCCCTCCTGAAGAACAAAGGAATGCATTTCAAGTTTTAGCAGTCAGGAGCCCTCCTGAAGAACAGAGGAATATATTTCAAGTCAACGGCCAGGAGCCCGCCTGGAGAGCAGGGAATACATTCAAGTTTTAGCAGCCAGGAGCCCGCCTGGAGAACAGAGAGAGTACAGTTTAAGTCTTATCTTTCAAGTTTTATTGATATTCGGTAACATGATTTAGTTTACAGCCACATGTGCACCCAGTCACCAAACTGGGGCAGAAAATTTTCTTTGTTTTGTCTATTTTGTTGAAGTCAGGAGCCCGCCTGAAGAATAGAGGAATACATTTCAATTTAGCAGTTAGGAGCCTGCCTGAAGAATAGAGGAATACATTTCAAGTCAATAGTCAGGAGCCCGCCTGACGAGCAGAGGAATACATTTCAAGGTAGCAGTCATGAGACCGCCTGAAGAACAGAGGAATACATTTCAAGTTTTAGCAGTTAGGAGCCCGCTTGAAGAACAGAGGGAGTACAATTCAAGTTTTGCTTTCAAATTATTATTAATATCTAGTAATATGATGCCCAGCCACCAAACTGGGGCAGAAAATTTTCTTTGTTTTGTCTATTTTTGTTGAATTCAGGAGCCCGCCTGAAGAACAGAGGAATACATTTTAAGTTTAGCAGTCAGGAGCCCCACTGGAGAGCATGAGAATACATTTTAAGTCAGCAGTCAGGAGTCCGCCTGGATAGCATAGGAATACATTTCAAGTTTAGCAGTCAGGAGCCCGCCTGGAGAGCAGGGAATACATTCAAGTTCAACAGTCAGGCATCACCTGAAAAAAGGGCAAACATCTTAGATCACAATTCAAGGCAGCAACAAAGGGATATCATCGGGAGAATACAAGTCAACAAGGCAACAAGAACCACAAGAGCAAGTTCGAAGATATAGATAGGATTTTTATAGAGCATAGATCATAGTCTAGTATAGCTTATTTTTATCTTTGACATGGTGTAATAAGGGGGTTCAGTAAGCAGTAGCAACAGCATCAGCAATAGTGAAATTACAGCTCCATGGCAGTCCCAACTACCAAACCTTCGTGAACTACACTAACGTGATTTCTTTTTAGACAAGGATATGTAGGTAGCCTCAGAAGCAGGGTGAAATCAAATATTTCAAAAATGCTTCACACGGAGTATTCAAACGGGAAAAAATCACTCGTATCCGCTCACTTATCTTTGCCCGAAAACTCTTCGTGTTTCCGACCAAAGAGGGGCAGCTGTGAGCACGTGATTTTTGCCCTATATGAATTACTCGCATAAATTCAAAACAAAATAATTTCTTTCAATGTTTTCAATTTTGTGGATTTTTGTGGCATTTTTTTGTTAATTGTTTGAATTTGTTCGTGCATGTTTATTTTATTTTTAATTAACGAAAAATACAAAAAATATGTTGCTTGTGCATTTAGGAGTTAACTTTGCATTTTTAAGAATTACTTAGTAATTAGTTATTTTATAAAATGGAAAAATCACAAAAAATGATTTGATTTTGCTTGGTTTAAATTTTAGCTTTGAATTTTATGAGTTTTAGTTAAATTAGCATTTTTATTAATAGGGTTGTTTATTAATTATAGCTTAATATAATTAGGCGATTGATTTATTTTTTTAGTTTTAATTTTAGTTTTGAAAAGAAAAGAAAAAGAAAAATAATATTTTTAAAAGAAAAGAGAATTGGGAAAAGGTTGTTGGGCCAATTTGGCCTAGCCCAATCAGTTACCCCTTAAACCCTCCCAAATTACCCCGGTCCAAGCCCAAAACCGTTCCTGACCCGGTCTCCCTTACCCCCTAATAATTCAAACGATGTCGTTTTATTGGATTAGATCAGGACCGTTGAGGTTTCTTGATCTCACGGTCCGGAAGCCTGGGTCTATATATATATATATATATATATATATATATATATATATGTCCTAACCTCCCCCCTCACCCCACTTATCTGTCGCTCTCACCTCACACACGTTCATTAGAGACTGACCGTAACCCCGCCTTCCATTGTCGCCCGCCGGTAATAGCCTAGGGCGGTGGCCGGCGGACAATCGTGCCTAAAGTTACACCACAATCTCACCTCGACCCCCTCATCACGAATCTACCATTATATTCCATCAACTCCAACCAAAAACCTCCAAAACCCCCAACCCCTAGGGCGCCGCCATGGATTACTCCGTCGTGTCCGGCGGCGCCACCACCAGATCGCTCCCAAATTAACACCCCTGAACCCCCGTCTCTCCCTTATTCCAAATCCCTTCTCATAGTCCTTCGAACATCCCTGAGGCTCCTCAAATATCGAATCAGAGGACAAAATCCCTAATTCATCTATCTCAAATTTCAATGGGATGGTGAAGAATTTGGACCGTACTGGACCTTAGTCGTGTGTTTTCACATGAAAACATAAGATTAAGTTCTACTCCGGTCGAAAAATCAAAAGACCTTTCGGAGTTTATTCAAGCATGACCTGAGCCTTTTTAGGTATTCCTCTTCTTTTTCTCTTTCGATTAATTTTTCTTCACTTTTCTTTCATTTTTACTTTTCATTTTGTCATCTTTTTCCTTTTTTTTTCTTTCGATTTTGTTTGCTTTCCTAGTGTTAAAGTCATCCTGTGCATGCAACTTAGTTTTAAGAAATTTTCTCTTTTAATTAGTATAGACATGCTGTTAGAAATTTAGTGTCAATTTCATTAATGTTAGTTGCCACAATGGGATTTTCTGAAAATAGGTTACTCCAATTGCTTCTGTTCTCCTTCTGTTTCCATTCAATCCAGCAATGTATCTTGATTGTTTCTTAGTTCAAGTTTGGGCTGGGGGTTTAATTGGACTCAACCTTTCGGTCATTGACCCATAACCCATTTGAGGTTCAAGGGTAAATACAGTAATTGAAAGGGGTAATTGGGGTAATTCACCTAATAAATCTTTTATCAACAGAAATAGGAAGCTTCTAGTGAGGGTTTTTTATGGAATTTCAGAAGTATGATAGGAAAACTTGGGTAACAAGGCAATAACTAAGGGAATAACTGGCAAAAATGAAAACATGAAAGGGGCCAAAAGGGAGATCCGATATCTGGTTGTTGCCCTATTTTTCTTGCCTATAAAGGCATCATTGCCTTGCCTTAGAGGTCAGAGTTTAGAGCCTAAAAATTGAGAGATCTAAGAGCTGAAGATCTCTAAAAAATTTCAGACGGCTAAGAATTTAAAAAATACTGTTTATTTGAGTTCTTCGATTAGTTCTTCTGAAATTCTCTTGATATTGAAACAAGTTCTGATTAGCTAACATTTGAAATGGATTAAAAGCAAGCTTGGTTGAGGTATTTTGGTCCATTGTTTGGATTGAAGTTGAGTTTTGGGCTATTTAGCAGGAAGTTTCGAAATCTGGTTTTAAACTGCAAATTCTGTTGTCCTGTTACTGCTGCTGGATTTCTGATTATCCTACTTCTTTCGTTTCAATTACCAGGTAAACCTATAAACTATGGAGAGCTAGTGATTATAGAATCTCATGTTCGAATGGAATTTTGAATGAATGTGAACCTGATTTTAACCTTGCTCTTTCTATTTTTCTCATTTATATCTATAATAAATATGGAGTTTAGTTTTCTAGTTGAACTAGTATCATTTGAAAGTTGAATGTTAGATTCTGAGTTTTGTCATTGTGAAAAGAATGAAGAGTTTAGATTGGTTAACTTGTTGATTAAAGCTAACTGAGGCTTCATTTCTCTGTGATTTCATAAGAAGTGAATTATTTGTGTATGAGTAGCTAGGATAAAAGTTTGAAGCTAAGCTAGTTTTGATTTCCAGTTATTTAGTCTATTGAGTCATGTTTAAGATTTTTATGTAGATCTCCTGCCAAATCGAAGCCAAGTGTATTTGTTATGTTAAGGGTTTGGAATTAGTTCTAATAGTATGGCTTGGCTAAGTAGAAGTACTGATTGTACTTATGCATGCAAATCAACTCATGTGATGTCTATCATCAGCCTTCGATTGTGTATCATTCTTCTTCCTTTAAATTTGAAGGTTGATTGTTAATTTTAAGTTTAAATCTAAGTAGGAAGGGTCATAAGACATTATTGGATTTATGTATTATGGTGTATCAATTGATATGAGTATGTGATTTGAACAACTATGTGTTAGTCTGTAATTTAGATTAGACATGAATTGATGTTTGGATCATGGTATTTGCATGGAAGGTGTTGGTAGGTGTGTCAAATTAGAAATTATTTATTTTCTTAAGGAAAAACAACGTGGGTTATAGAATTGAATACAAAAAAGGTTGATTCCTTGTGTTGACGTATGGGTTCGAACCAAGGCCCTCATTAAATGCTTAAGCCGATCTAGTTTCAACTTGGGCTCCCTCGTGGGCCCTAGCTTGGAATGTTAATAATTTGTGATTCAAAAGGGGACCACATCTCTAGGTTGGGGGCTGGGTTGAACCCATTTGCTTTAGATAACCAACCTTCTTTTGGAAACCTTTTAGAGAAATCTTTATTCACAGTTGGCGCCTCAATTAATTAGGCTCTTATCAATAGTCGAGGTGTGCCCTACTTAAAAAACATAGTTTATGGCCCTCATGTGTTAGTTTGAATTCCCTTTTAAGTAGAATAATTGAGGTGCGCCATGCCGAACAAAAATGACAATTGTGTGGCCCTCGTGTTAATTAGCTTTAGTTCAACCTTAGAATTTGAGGCGTGCCATTTAGCAAATTTCATGGCCCTCGCAAAGTGCAAACGCGAAGTTATTTTAGGAGCGTATTTAATAATCTACCTTCCTAAACTCGGGTGCACATTTATGTGACCCAAGTCCAAATATCAACGGTGTTAGAATGTGTCAAAAACTACGGGTGCATTTATGCGACGTGGTTCAAGATGTGTTTTAATAACGTTGCAATATTCTCTAAAAAATAAAATAATTAAAAGCAGTGAATAAAATTAAATTTGCACATAGGTTCATACTTGTTTAAAATCAGATAATTAAGTTGAATATATGTGATGACCCTTTGGGTCATTACTGTTTTCTTATCCATTCCGATCTTCTGAGGACTTGAAAACCTCATTTATAGTCGCCTCGATTTGCGTGTAGAGTTCGTACGCATAGCTGAAAGCTCAAATATGAAATTCTATAAAAATTTGCTAAGTTTTGATATTAAATGAATAAATTTGACTTCTGTCAACATTTTGGGTAAACGGGCCCGGACCCATAAATTTACAGTCTTGGAATGTCCTTAGAAAAATATGGGACTTGGGCGTATGCTCGGAATCAAATTCCGTGGTCCCAGGCCCGAGAAATGATTTTTTGAGAAAAATTATATTCTGAAAATATTTAAGGAAAAAGAAAATAAAAATTAATTAAAAAGTGATGGTATCGGGATCGTATTTTGGTTTCGGCACCTGGTACAAGTCTTATATGTGATTTAAGCACTTTCTGTAAAGTTTGGTTGAAAATGGACGTCGTTTGACGTGTTTCGGACTCAAAATAAAAAATTTGATGTTTTATAAAATTTGAAAGAATTCTTGGATTCTAAAGCTTAATTCATGGTTTATGACATTATTTTGGCAATTGGATCGCACGGTTAAGTTCGTAGGATGTTGTTGAGTTAGTGTATGTATTTGGTTAGGAGCCCCGAGGGCTCGGGAGTGTTTCGGAGGTGTCTCAGAGTGATTTCGGACTTAGAAAAATTGCAGGAAAAAAAATTGTAGAAACAGTACCCGTGAACAGTACCATGTACAGTACCCCCTGTGAACTGTAAAAACGCGTGAACAGTACCCCCGAATTCTGGACAGCATGTTTATTTCTGAAAATGTGAACAGTAAACCCGAATCCATTTTTGTCAAATTGGAGCTCGGGAAGAGGTGATTTTTGGGATATTTGTAGAAAAAACAACGGGTTAAGTATTCTTAACTTAATTTTGGTTAGATTACCCGAGTCTATTACTAGTTTTAGCATTTAATTGGTGATTTTAGTTGAGAAAATCTTGAAAACCCTCTTGGTTTAATTTGAAGATTTGAGGGTCGAGTTGATGTCGGATTTTGGTAAAATTGATATGGTTAGACTCGTGGTTGGATGAGATTTCATATTCCATAATTTTTGTCGGGTTCCGAGACGTGGGCCCCACGGGCGAATTTTTAGTGCAATTTCAGATTTTAAATGGAAAATGTAGAATTTTACATGGAATTAATTCCTATAATTTTTATTGACTTAATCAAATTATTTATGACTAGATTTGAGAATTTCGAGCACGAATTCGTGAGAAAAAGGCTTGTTGGAATTTTGAATTGGTTGCAAAGCGAGGTAAGTGTTTGATCTACCTTAGCTTGAGGGAATAGGAGTTGAGTCATATTTGTTACTTGCTAATTGTCGAGTACGATGTATAGGCATGGTGACGAGTATCTATACATTGGTGTCTAGTATGACCGCGAGTCTTATTATTGTGAATATTTAGACTTTGCTATATCTTCCATGTCTAAATGATGAACTATATACATTGTGAAAAGTATGAGAAAGAAATTGTGATGTGTAATATTTGAGGAGCGTTGGCTCAAATTATAAATGAGCTGCCAAGTAAGAATAAAAGAAAGAGAAAGAATAATTAAATTATTCCCTTGCCAACAAAATATTCATGGAATTGTTGACATATTCCTTACTTGAAATTTTATCATATTTATTGAGTCCTTGTTGGACCCCTATTAATATTTTCTAGTTTATTCCCTTGCCCCTTAACTGTGATTGTTGCTTGGGTGAGGAAGTGAGTAAAAGCACGAAGGGTGATGTCGTGCACTTATTGCTATTTGTTGTGATTTCTTTTTACTATTTGTTCAACTGCATTTAATTGTCTCATTTCCACTATCATTGTGATTCTTTATGTTGACATTTTCCCTTTTGGTTGTGTTGCTTGTTATTATTGAGTCAAGGTATATTTGTACTACGTCGTGTCTTGAATTTGTGCCATAATTGCTATATGTTTATGTGACTTAATTGCTACTTATCATTATTTATTTTTCTCAGTGAATTACAATTATTGTGCACTTGTTGTTTATGAATTCGTATTAATTGTTGTGTTTATTAGAGTAAATTTCATTTGGAAGAACTGTTGATAAAATGAAATGGGAGCGGGTGGTACGACTACTACAAATGATATTAAAATAGAAGCGAGTGGTACGCCTACCACAAATAATAAAATAAAATAGGAGCGGGTGGTACGCCTATCACGAATGATATATTGAAATGGGAGCGAGTAGTATGCCTACCAGGAATGATATATTGAAATGGAAGTGAGTGGCACGCCTACCACGAATGATATATTGAAATAGGAGCGAGTGGTACGCCTACCACAAATAATATTGAAATAGGAGCGAGTGGTATGCCTACCACAAATGATATATTGAAATGGAAGCGAGTGGTACGCCTATCACAAACGATAAAATAAAATGGGAGCGGGTGGTTAGCCTACCACAAATGATATATTGAAATGGGAGTGAGTGGTACGCCTACCACAAATGGTATATTTAAATAACAAATGATATATTGAAATGGGAGCGAGTGGTACGCCGACCACAAATGATATATTGAAATGGGAGCGAGTGGTACGCCTACCACGAGATATTATGAAATGGGAGCAGGTGATACGCCTACCACGAGATATGAGAAAAGGGTTTGGATTGCACGCCTGCAACAAGATGAGTTGAATATGAAAGTTGTCTTTATTTCTTACTTCCTTATTAGAAGTTAAACTGTAAATTGTTTCTACATTGTTCCTGATATCCAGTTTATATATGATACCCCGGAAGCATGTTCTCTTCCCACATTGACTGATTGTTTCTTGTACTTACTTGTTGTGTGTATATATATGTATATATTTGAATTGCACAGGATTAATTAGGTGTCTGGTCCTAGCCTCGTCACTTCTTCGCAGGGGTAGGCTAGGCACTTACCAGCACATGGGGTCGGTTGTGCTAATACTACACTCTGTGCTCTTTTACACAGATACAGGTTTCGGACAGCAGCAGTAGCAATAGCGTGAGTGTTACTATTTCGACCAGCAAGACACTGAGGTAGCCTTGCAGGCGTCCGCAGGCCCGGCGTCTCCTCTATCTTTATTTTCAGTCTGTTATCTTATGTATTCGAGACAAACAGTTTTATATTTCTTTCAAATGGTTGTGTTTAGTATTCTTAGTAGTTCGTGAGTAATGTGACACCAGTTCTTGAGTAGAGATTTATGTTGAATTTTTGCGTATCATTAGTTTTATTAATTCAAGACTTCTGCTCATTTAATTTATTCCGCTGTATTTATATTATTAATGTTAAATTGTTAAAAGAGGAATTTTTATAATAAAAGAGATAGATAAAATTTGGCTTTCCTAGCTCCTATTAGTAGGCACCATCACGACTCCCGAGGGTGGGAAATCCGGGTCGTGACAATCGCGAACGTGTCTAATGGAACACGAACGCGAAGGCCTGGAGAGCCAGGCCTGGAGAGCCAAAAGCTCCGCAAATGTGAGGAGTCACCCGCGAACGCGAAGGCCTGTATGCTTGACTCTTCGCGAACGCGACACCCCTGTTGCGAATGCGAAGGGCAAATTTTTGCCCAGCGATTTAAGTCCCAAAACCGAACACTTTCAGAAAATTTTCGCCATTTCACAAACCCCTTATTCCCCAAAGCTTCTAGGTGATTTTTGGAACTCTTCTTCATTAAGAACTTCTGGGTAAGTTGTCTTTAACTTGTTTCCTTCCATTTTTATCAACACCCATTAAATTCCTAGTCCTAAACATGTGAAAATAGGTAGAAAATTAGAGAATTGGGTAGGGTTAGTGTTTTCAAATATTTCATGAATTAGACCTCGTTTTGGGGTCGAACTTGAAAGCAAATTATATATTTGGACTCGTGGGTGAATGGGTGAATTTATTTTGGTCCGAGCCTCATGTTTTGACCAAGCGGGCCCGGGATCAATTTTTAGAATTTCGGGCAGAATGTTTAGGAAAATATATTTAGGCATTTGGATTGGATTGTTTAGTATTATTGATGATATTAAATCAATTATGTACAGATACGATTGGATTGAAACAAAATTCGAAAGGAAAAGCGGTGCTTAAGTATTGAGTTGGCCATAGAATTTCGAGGTAAGTGTTTGATCTACCTTAGCTTGAGGGAATAGGAGTTGAGTTTTATTTGCTACTTGGTAATTGTAGAGTACGATGTATAGGCATAGTGACGAGTATATATACATTGGCGTCTAGTATGACCATGAGTCTTTATGTTGCGAATATTTGGATTTTGCTATATCTTCCATGTCTAAATGATGATTTCTATATATTGTGAAGAGTATGTGAAGGAAATTGTGATATTTAATATTTGAGGAATGTTGGTTCAACTTATAAGTGAAATACTGAGTAAGAATGAAAGAAAGAGAAAGAAATCATTGAATTATTCCCTCGCCAAAAATATTTATGTAATTGTTTATATGTTCCTTGCTGGAAAATTTTATTATATATTATTGAGTCCTTGTTGGACCCCTATAAATATTTTTCCAGTCTATTTCCCTCGCCCCTTAACTGTGATTGTTGCTTGGGTGAGGAAGAGAGTAAAAGCACGAAGGGTGATCTCGTGTATTGTTTGATATATATTTAAATGGGAGCGAGTGGTACGCCTACCACAAATGATATATTGAAATGGGAGCGAGTGTTACGCCTACCGCAAATGATATTGAAATGGGAGAGAGTGGTACGCCCACCATAAATGATATATTGAAATGGCAGCGAAAGGTACGCCTACCATAAATGATATTGAAATGGGAGCGGGTGGTACGCCTACCACAAATGATATATTGAAATGGGAGCGAGTGATACGCCTACCACAAATGATATAATAAAATGGGAGCAAGTGGTATACCTACCACAAATGATATAATAAAATGGGAGCGGGTGGTACGCCTACTACGAGATATTATAAAATGGGAGCGTGTGGTACGGCTACCACGAGATATGAGGAATGGGATCGGGTTGCATGCCTGCAACAAGATGAACTGAATATGAAAGTTGTCTTTATTTCTTATTTCCATGTTAGAAGTTAAACTATAGATTGTTTCTACGTTATTCCTGATATCCTATTTATATCTGATACCCCTTAAGCATGTTCCCTTCCCACATTGACTGNATATATATATATATATATATATATATATATATATATATATATATTTGAACTGCACAGGATTAATTGGGTATCTGGTCCTAGCCTCGTCACTATTTCGCCGGGGTAGGCTAGGCACTTACCAGCACATGAGATCAGTTGTGCAGATACAACACTTTGTGCTCTTTTGCATAGATACAAGTTTTGGACAGCAACAAGAATAGCGCAGGAGTTAGCACTTAGACCAGCGAGACACCAAGGTAAACTTGCAGGCGTTCGCAGGCCCGACGTCTTTTCTATCTTTATCTCAGTCTGTTATCTCAAGTATTTCGAGACAAACAATTATATTTTCTTTCGGACGTTGTATTTAGTATTCTTAGTAGTTTGTGAGTACGTGACACCAGTCTTGGGTAGAGGTTTTAATTTAATTTTAGTATTTCATTAGTTTTGTTAACTTAAGTCTTCCGCTCATTTAAATTATTCCACTGTATTTATATTATTATTATTATTATTATTATTATTAAATTGTTAAAAGAAGAATCATGAAAATGAAAAAGGTAAATAAGAGTTGGCTTGCCCAGCTCTTATTAGTAGGCGCCATCACGACTGCCGATGTAACGACCCGACCGGTCATTTTGGGCACTAGCACATCATTCAGCAATCTGAGGCCATGAGCAGCTTTATTTCAAGTATTGTGACTTGTACGTGTGGTCAGAATTGAATTTCGGGAAGTCCAGAGTTGTTTTGGAAGGAGAATTCTTGTTTCAGAAGCTTAAAGTTGAAAGAATGAACTAGGATTGAAATTTTGAGTAAAGGACCTCGGAATCGGGATCTGAAGGTTCCAACAGATTCGCATGATGATTTTGGACTTGGGCGTATGCCCGGATTGGGTTTTGGATAACCCGGGAGCGTTTTGGCGCATATTGTGGAAGTTAGCATTTTGGAAGAAATTTCTTAAGTTTGGCTTGAAGTGCATTTCATTGTTATCGATGTCCGTCTGGGATTCTGAGTCTGGGAATAAATCCATATGGTGATTCTGGATTTGGGAGCGCGATCAAAAGTGAATTCGGAGGTCCGTAGGTCATTTCGAAGTCATTTGGCTAAGGATAGAAGCTTTAAGGTTTTGAGAAGTTTGATCGGAAGTGGACTTTTTGATATCGGAGTTGGAATCCGATTTCGAAAGTTGGAGTAGGTCCCTAATGTCGGATATGACTTGTGTACAAAATTTGAGGTCAATCGGACGTGATTTGATAGGTTTAAACTTCGGGAATAGAAGTTTGAAATTTCGAAGCTCATAAAGCTCGAATGGGGGTGTAATTCATGGTTTTAGCGTTGTTTGATGTGATTTGAGGCCTCGAGCAAGTCCATAATGTCTTTTGAGATTGGATGGTATGTTTGGTTAAGGTCCCGCGTGTCACGACCCAACTCCCAAACCCGGTAGTGATGGCACCTCTCGTGAAGACAAGGCCAACCAACAGACATCAATACCTCTTTAATACTTACTTAGCATAAATAAGTCTAAAACATTAGTAAAATTTATCATATGTGCGGAAGAAAAATAATAAAATAGGGAACCATCCCGATACACCCCAACCGGGTTGTCACAAGTCACGAGCATCTAGAAGTATTTTTAAGTCAACTACAAGGCCTGTAATACATGGATTAAAAATTTAGAACCAAAAGAAGAAATCTGGTGCTACGAACACTGGCGGTCACCTTGCTCGGCTACAATAGCAAAATCCTCAACTAGCTCAAACCTGTTACCGGGTAAACCAGTACCTGTATCTGTACGTGAGGTGCAGGGAGTAAAGTGAGTACTCCAACTCAGTGAGTAATAAAAGTAAATAATAATTGAGCAGCAAGAAAACACGTATAACAGATCATCATGCTGTATAGAAACAGTGTAAAACTCCTTTAGAAATTAGTGAAACCGTGAAATCTTTGGAAATATCTTGGCTCAGTTTAAACCTCTTTTGAAAATGATCTTTTCAACAGTTGCAAAAATAATCTCAAACACTTAGTGTTTCTATACACAGAACCTTGCCCCTCGGGCCTTATTCTCGTTCATGGTCAGCCATTGTTACCTGACCGCACGATGTTAGTCCTGGCCAGTCGTTGTTACCTGACCAAACGCATAATATATATAATCACTGGTCATTTTGCATTTTAGAACCCTGTTCCCTTAAATAAAACTTCCCGCACTTGCTTGAACTAATTTATGATTTGCGGGGACGGGTAGTTCGGATGTTGGAAGAGTTTTGCGTAAGAATATGTTCATTTGCTTCTTTAAGTTTATCAAAAAAAAATCCAAGTTTGACTTCGGTCAACTTTCTTGAAAAATGGACCCGGATTCATGATTTGATAATCCCGGAGGGTCCGTGGGAAAATATGAGACCTGGGTGTATGTCCGGAATTGAATTCCGGGGTCCCTAGCCCGAGTAATGAATTTTTCTGTGAAATTGTTAAATTGAAGTTTTAAAGATTTAAATAAACTACGAAATCATTGTTTTCATAGGTATTGGGCTCGGATTTTGATTTTGAAACTTGGTACAGGTCCGAAATATCAGTTAAGACCTACCCGTGAAATTTGGTGTCAGTTCGAGTAGTTTAAGGGCGTTTTGACCCGTTGGGAGAAAATTAACAACTTGAAGTTCAATGATTTGGTTCATTTGGTTTTGGGGTTTGATTCCTCGATTTAGCGTTGTTTTGAGTGTTTCGAGGGTTTGAGTAGGTCCACCTCGTGATTTTATACTTGTCGATATATTCGGGCGGGGCATGGGAGCCCCGAGCGTCAAACGAGTGAGGCTCGAGTTAAGTTAGAACTTGAAAAAGGACTGAAGTTTGCCGCTTCTATCATAACCGCATCTGCGGTTATTGGATCGCAGAAGCGGGACCGCAGATGCGGTCAGGACTCTGCAGAATTGGCCAAGGCAGCCCAGGGGAAAAACCGCAGAAGCGGTTCCGTATATGCGTCACTTCGACGATAGAAGCGGTCCAGCCATCTTGGGCCAGAACCGCAGAAGTGGCCCATTTCCGCAGAAGTGGCCCATTTTCGCAGAAGCGGAAAGCCCACCGTAGAAGCAGAAATAGCTAGGAGAGGGGTTCATTTAATTCGAACCCAAAGCCATTTTTATCATTTCTCACTCCACACTTAGGCGATTTGGGTGCTTCTAAGAGCGGGTTTCCACATAGCTTGGTAAGGTAAGTAATTTCCCTCCACCCATAGCTTAAATACATGTGTATTAGGTAGATTAAACACTAAAAATTGAGCAAAGATCAAGGGTTAGAGCTAGACCTACAGTTTTAATAAAATTAGGAGTTAGTCATGTAATTTGCCATGTAATGAACTAGAAATCATATATTTGTGATCCTTAGGTGATAGAGAACAACTTCCTTCGAAAAATCTCAGGATCCGGGCACGTGGGCCCGGGTTCGGAATTTAGGAAACTACCGGGAAAGGTTGGGAAATCACTTAAATAGTTAGAATTCAACCTTGTAAGCCTTTATTAACTAGTTCTTACTTTATTTTAATTAGTTTGTGCTCGTTCGGCTACGAATTGAGGGTTTGGGCTTGTTCTTGATATTGGAAGTGCGCTTCGGAGCGAGGCGAGTCTCCTTTCTAACCTTGTAAGAGGGAATTGTCCCCATAGGATTAATGAATGAATAATTATTGCTAAATACGGGGACAACGTACGCACCAAGTGACGAGATTCCGTGCGTAGCTACTATTATGTTGATTGTCCAGGTAGCTTAGGACCCACATCATGATTTGTTTATGAGAACCTCCTGATTATTTGTCTAATGAGATCACCTAGGATGCGTTAGAGACTTGAAAGAAAGTAAAAGCAACTTGCACGCTTGTTGAACATTGTATGCTATACTTGACTCTAAATGTGCTTTTGTGCGTATTCTTGATATTGCCTGAATTTGTGCATCGGGCCGATTACCTCGGTATGAATAGATGTATTTATAGGCGCGCCGTCGACCCTCGGCAAATGCATAGTTTATTTCTATTGGTTTGGGTCGTCACCTCGATACTATGTGCGCATGTTTAATTATGTGGAAACTTACACTTACTTCGTTTTGCTATTGTCCCAAATATGATCAATTGTAAACTTAATGCAGTAAGGTACTTGACTTATGCCACTTGCCATAAACTATTGATACTTGTGACTTCCATAATTTGAACACATTATGCTTACATATATTATTTGACCTTAGTAAGTATCGAGTCGACTTCTCGTATCTACTTCTTCGAGATTAGACAGGATAGTTATTGGGTACATGTTGTTTTTGTACTCATACTACGCTTTTGTACTTAAATGTACAGGACTTGAGGCTGGTGTCCATCATTCTGGTGCGTATCAGTGAGCATATCTGGGACTTCTACGGTGAGCTGCTTCTCTTTCATGCCGATCCGCAGCCGAAGAAGTCTTTCTCTGTACTTTTGTTTCTGTCTATCCTGATTCAGACAGTAGTATAGTATATTATTCTTTTGTGTATATTCTACTAGTTGTCCGTAGCTTGTGACACCAGATTCTGGCACACACGTTAGTAGACATTCAATTTTGGATTGTATAACTATTTTGATACATTATTTACCACTATTGGCCTTAACTTTAACTTTGAAAATCTGTTATACTTAGTTTTTGGTAAAAGTAAAATGAGAACTTAATTATACTTCGGCGTTGGCTAGCCTCACAATGGCGTCGGACGCCATCATGACCTATTATGGAGTATCGGTCATGACAACATGGTATTAGAGCATTATGTTCACATAGGTCTCACAAGGTTATGGGCAAGCCTGATAGAGTCTTGTAGATCGGTGCGGAGACGTCTGTACTTATCTTCGAGAGGCTATAGGGTATTAGGAAAAACTACTCTTTATTCATTTCTATCGTGCAGTGGTAAGTGTACTAAATTTCCCTCTTCTATTCTCTCACAGATGGTGAGGACTCGTACCGCCAACGTTCCGGACCCGGGTGGAGCTGCTTCCCCCATTGCTAGAGGTCAAGGTAGAGGCCGGGGGAGGGCACCGACCAGTGATAGGGGACGCGGGCATCCCAGAGCTATTCCAGATGCACCACCAGCAGATCCTGCGAGGGATCCCATTATTGAGGAGGAAGGCGAGGTGCCCACAGCTGTGCCTACTCCGGTGGATTTTATGACTGCGCCGGGATTTCAGGAGGTCATGGGCCGCATGCTACGGTTCATGGACACTATGACTCAGGCTGGTTTAATTCCAGCAGACCCAGCTACTTCACAGGCAGGAGGGGGAGCACAGACCCCTACTGCTCAGGCTCCAGGTCATACAGCTGCGGTATATCAGACTCCGGGTACAGTACCCGCAGATGGGGTTCAACCAGTTGCTGCAGTGGTGCCCCAGCCCAGGCCAGCTATGGATTGCGATCCGCAGAAGCTACTAGATAGATAGACTAGACTTCACCCTCCATTCTTCAGGGGTGAGCGTCATGAGGATGCTCAGGACTTCATCGACAGGTGCAAGGACAGACTGCACGCCATGAGGATATTAGAGTCGCATGGAGTTGACTTCACCACTTTTCAGCTTGAGGGCAGGGCCCATAGATGGTGGCAGTCCTATGTTCTTGGCAGGCCCGTCGGTTCTTCTCCCATCACCTAGGGTCAGTTCGTACAGTTGTTCCTGGACAGGTACATTCCGCCCTCTGAGAGGGAATAGCTGCGGTATCGGTTTGAGCACCTTGAGCGGGTCAGATGTCCATGACCGACTATGAGGCGAGGTTTTCTTAGTTATCTCGCCATGCACTTATGATACTCCCTACAGATGCAGAGAGAGTGCGGAGGTTTATCGTGGGGTTGCAGCCCAGTATTCGATCGGGTATGGCCCGAGAGGTGGAGATGGGTACAGAGTATCATCTTATGGTAGAGATTGCTCGCCAGATTGAGGGGTATCTCCAGAGGGGTAAAGAGAAGATACAGCAGGACAAGAGAGCCAGATTCTTTGGAGAGTTTAGAGGTGCCCCAGCTAGGGGCAGAGGTCAGTATGGGAGGGGTCAGCCCAGTAGGCCCCTATCTTCAGCACCACTACCTCCTGCCCGGGGTGCTCCAGCACGCCCCTATTTCAATGCTATGCCAGAGAGTTCCTACCGTCTGCCATCTATTCAGGGGTTCTCCAGTGGGTATTCAGGTCCTCAGGTTTCTTCTGGTTCCTACTTCAGTGCTATGCCGGAGAGTTCATATCGTCCACCAGCTATCCATGCTCCCCCCATGGGATCTACGAGTCATCAGGGATAGTCATCAGGGTAGCAGGCCACCGCACCGTGTTGTTTTGAGTGCGGAGACCCCAGTAACATGAGGAGATCCTGCCCCAGGCTTAGGGGCAAGGACGTGCAGCAGGGGAAGCAGCCCATGACTCCAACACTAGTAGCCCAGCCACCTAGAGGTGGAGGACAGACTGGTAGAGGCTATCCGAGTGGTGGAGGTCAGATGGGTAGAGGCCAGACCGCTATTGCTCAGACAGGTGGAGGCCAGCCAGCCGGCGCTCCAGCTAGGTTCTATGCTCTTCCAGCCAGGCCAGATGAATTGGCCTCAGATACCGTCATCACATGTATTATTTCCGTCAGCGATAGGGATGCTTCAGTATTATTTGATCGGGGGTCTACTTATTTATATGTTTCATCTCTGTTTGCTCGATTCCTAGTCATTTCTCCTGAGCCTTTGGATATTCCTATTCATGTATCCACTCCCGTGGGTGATTCTGTGGTAGTGGACCGGATCTACCGATCTTGTGTGGTTACTTTCTATGGTTTTGAGACTAGAGCAGATCTTCTGTTGCTCGATATAATCGATTTTGAGGTTATCCTAGGCATGGATTAGTTATCTCCATATTACGCCATTCTAGATTGCCATGCCAAGACTGTTTCTCTAGCGATGCCAGGATTGCTAAAATTGGAGTGGAAAGGTTCCACAGTTGATACGTCTAGCAGGGTTATTTCTTTCCTGAAGGCTCAGCGCATGGTTGAGAAAGGGTGTTTGGCTTATTTAGCTTATGTGTGAGACACCACCGCAGAGTCTCCGATGATTGATTCAGTGCTAGTAGTCTGAGAGTTTGTCGATGTTTTTCCTTCTGACCTTTCCTGGCATGCCTCCGGATCGCGATATTGATTTATGTATTGATTTGGATCCAGACACTCAGCCTATATCTATCCCAACGTACCGTATGGCTCCTAAGGAGCTGAAGGAGCAGTTGGAGGAGTTGTTAGAAAAAGGGTTTGTTAGGCCCAATGTATCGCCTTGGGGTGCACCAGTGCTATTTGTGAAGAAGAAGGATGGGACTATGCGGATGTACATTGATTACCGCCAGTTGAATAAAGTCACCATCAAGAACAAGTATCCATTGCCCCATATTGATGATTTGTTTGACCAGCTGCAGGGTGATAGGGTGTTCTCTAAGATTGACTCGAGGTCAGGGTATCATCAATTGAAGATTCGGGATTCAGATGTTCCGAAGACTGCATTCAGGACTAGATATGGCCACTATGAGTTTCTGGTGATGCCATTTGGCTTGACTAATGCTCCAGCGACATTTATGGACTTGATGAACAGGGTGTTCAGGCCTTATATTGATTCATTTGTTATCGTCTTCATTGACGATATCTTGATATACTCACGTAGCCTCGGGGAGCACGAGCAACATTTTAGAGTAGTGCTTTAGACCTTGCGAGAGCAGCAGCTTTATGCTAAGTTCTCCAAGTGTGAGTTTTGGCTGGGGTCAGTGGAATTCTTGGGGCATGTAGTGTTAGGGGAGGGTATTAAAGTGGATCCCACGAAGATTGAGGCAGTTTAGAGTTGGCCACGTCCTACTTCAGTGACCAAGATCAGGAGTTTCCTGGGGCTGGCAGGTTACTATCGGCAATTTGTACAAGGATTTTCATTTATTGCATCACCTCTGACCAGATTGACCCAAAAGGGTGCTCCTTTCTGTTGGTCCGATGATTGTGAGGAGAGCTTCCAGAAGCTCAAGACAGCTTTGACTACAGCAACCGTTCTTGTGTTGCCTTCTGGTTGAGGGATATATACGGTATATTGCGATGCTTCTCGCGTTGGCTTGGGATGTATATTGATGCAGGAGGGGCGAGTTATTGTATATGATTCACGTCAGCTGAAGGTTCATGAGAAGAATTACCATGTACACGATCTAGAGTTGGCGGCGATTGTTCATGCTCTTAAGATATGGAGGCATTACATTGTATGGAGCGTCATGTGAGGTTTACACCGACCATCGCAGCTTGCAACATTTGTTCAAGTAGAGGTATATTAATTTGAGGCAGTGTAGGTGGCTTGAGTTACTAAAGGATTATAACATTACCATTCTTTATCATCCAGGTAAGGCGAATGTGGTCACGGATTCCTTGAGTAGAAAGGTGGAGAGTATGGGTAGCTTGGCATTCATTCCTGCTGAGATGCGACCATTAGCTTTGGAAATCCAGTCTTTAGCTAACAAACTTGTGAGATAGGACATTTTGGAGCCCAACCGAGTTCTAGCATGTGTGGTTGCTCAGTATTCGTTATTGGGGCAGATTAAGGCCCGACAGTTCGATGATCCACATTTGGCGGTTCTCAGAGAGACGGTACTTCAGGGAGGTACCAAGGAGATTTCTATTGGTGAGGATGGTGTGCTACAGATTTAGGGCAGTGTATGTGTTCCTAATGTTGATGGCCTGAGAGAGGATTCTAGAGGAGGCCCACAGTTTGAGGTACTCCATTCATCTGGGTGCCACGAAGATGTATCTTGACTTGAGGCAGCATTACTGGTGGTGGAGGATGAAGAAGGACATCGTGGGGTATGTGGCTAGATGTTCGAATTGCCAGCAGGTAAAGTATGGGCACCAGAGGCTAGGTGGCCTACTTCAGCAGATGACCATTCCGGAATAGAAGTGGGAGCGCATCACCATAGATTCCGTGGTTGGGTTGCCGCAGACTTTGCAGAAGGTTGATTCAGTGTGGGTTATTATGGATAGGTTGACCAAGTCAGCCCACTTCATTCCAGTGGTGACTACTTGTACAGCAGAGAGATATGCTCATATTTACATTCGGGAGATAGTTAGGTTGCACGGTGTGCCGGTTTCCATCATATCAGATAGAGGCCCTCAATTCACTTCCCATTTCTGGAGAGCTGTTCAGAGTGAGTTAGGGACTTGCATAGAGCTTATCATGACATTCCATCCTCAGACCGACAGGCAGTCGGAGCAGACAGTTCAGATTTTAGAGGATATGCTTAGAGCATGTATGATAGACTTTGGAGGGTAGTGGGATCAGTTCTTGCCCTTAGCAGAGTTTGCATACAATAACAGCTATCAGTCTAGCATAGGGATGGCCCCGTATGAAGCGTTATATGGTCGGCGTTATCGTTCTCCTATTGGGTGGTTTGAGCTTGGTGAGGCTAAGTTACTTGGTACAGATTTGGTACAGGATACCTTGGATAAGGTAAAGTTGATTCCGGAGAGGCTCCGCACAGCTCAGTCCAGACAGAAGAGTTATGCAGATCAGAAGGCGCGTGATGTATCATTCATGATTGGCGAGAAGGTTCTCTTGAAAGTCTCACCAATGAAGGGCAGTATGAGGTTCAGGAACAAGGGCAAGCTAAGCCCAAGGTTTATTGGTCCCTTTGAGGTGTTGAGGCGAGTTGGAGAGATTGCCTATGAGCTTGCTTTACCTCCTAGTTTATCGGGAGTTCATCCAGTCTTTCATGTATCGATGCTTCGGAAGTATCATGCCGACCTATCACATGTGTTGGACTTCAGTACCATTCAGTTAGATGAGAGCTTGGGATACGAGGAGGTGCCAGTTGCCATTATTGACAGACAGGATCGCCAGTTGAGGTCCAAAAGGATTTCTGCGGTGAAGGTCCAGTGGAGGTGCCAACCGGTTGAGGGCGACCTGGGAGTCCAAGGAGGACATGCAGAGCAGATATCCCCACTTATTCAGCAGTCTAGGTACTTTTCTATGTCCGTTCGAGGACGAACGTTTATTTAAGAGGTGGAGAATGTAACGACACGACTGGTTGTTTTGCGTTTTAGAACCCTGTTCCCTTAAATAAAACTTACCGCACTTGCTTGAACTAATTTATGACTTTGCGGGGACGGGTAGTTCGGAATTTGGAAGAGTTTTGAGTAAGAATATGTCCATTTGCTTCTTTTAGGTTTTTTTAAAAAAAAGAGCCAAGTTTGACTTCGGTCAACTTTCTTGGGAAACAGACCTAGATTCGTGATTTGACGATCCTGGAGGGTCCGTGGGAAAATATGGGACCTGGGCCTATGTCCAGAATTGAATTCCGAGGTCCTTAGCCCGAGTAATGAATTTTTCTGTGAAATTGTTAAATTGAAGTTTTAAAGATCTAAATAAACTTAGAAATCATTGTTTTCCTAGGTATTGGGTTCGGATTTTGATTTCGAAACTTGGTACAGGTCCGAAATATCAGTTAAGACCTACCAGTGAAATTTGGTGTCAATCCGAGTAGTTTAAGGGCGTTTTGATCCGTTGGGAGAAAATTAAGAACTTGAAGTTCAATGATTTGGTTCATTTGGTTTTGAGGTTTGATTCCTCGATTTAGCTTTATTTTGAGTGTTTCGAGGGTTCTAGTAGGTCCGCCTCGTGATTTCAAACTTGTCGATATGATCGGGCGGGGCACGAGAGCCCCGAACGTCAAACGAGCGAGGCTCAAGTGAAGTTAGAACTTGACAAAGGACTGAATTTTGTTGCTTCTATCATAACCGCATCTGCGGTTATTTGATCGCAGAAGCGAGATCGCAGATGTGGTCAGGACTCCGCAGAAGCGGTCATGGAACCGCAGAAGCGGTCATGGAACCGCAGAAACGGTTTCGCATATGCGTCACTTCGACCACAGAAGTGGTCCAGCCATCTTGGGCCTGAACCGCAGAAGCGGAAACCTCTGGGCTGTGGGGTTCATTTAATTCGAACCCAAAGCCATTTTTATCATTTCTCACTCCACACTTAGGCGATTTGGGTGCTTCCAAAAGAGGGTTTCCACATAGCTTGGTAAGGTAAGTAATTTCCCTCCACCCTTAGCTTAAATACATGTGTATTAGGTAGATTAAACACTAAAAATTGAGCAAAAATCAAGGGTTAGAGCTAGACCTAGGGTTTTAATAAAACTAGGATTTAATCATGTAATTTGCCATGTAATGAACTAGAAATTATATATTTGTGATCCTTAGGTGATAGAGAACAACTTCCTTCAAAAAATCTCAGGATCCGGGCACGTGGGCCCGAGGTCGGAATTTAGGAAACTTGTGGGAAAGGTTGGGAAATCACTTAAATAGTTAGAATTCAACCTTGTAAGCCTTTATTGACTTGTTCTTACTTTATTTTAATTAGTTTGTGCTCGTTCGACTACGAATTGAGGGTTTGGGCTTGTTCTTGATATTGGAAGTGCGCTTCAGAGCGAGGTGACTCTCCTTTCTAACCTTGTAAGATGGAATTGTCCCCATAGGATTAATGAATGAATAATTATTGCTAAATGTGGGGGCTACGTACGCACCAAGTGATGAGAGTCCGTACGTAGCTACTATGATGTTGATTGTCCAGGTAGTTTAGGACCCACATCATGCTTTGTTTATGAGAACCTCCCAATTATTTGTCTAATGAGATCACCTAGGATGCGTTAGAGACTTGAAAGAAAGTAAAAGCGACTTGCACACTTGTTGAACATTGTTTGGTATACTTGACTCTAAATGTGCCTTTGTGCGTATTCTTGATATTGCCGGATATTTGTGGATCTGGCCGATCGCCTCGGTATGAATAGATGCATCTATAGGCGCGTCGTCGACCCTCGGAAAGTGCACAATTTATTTCTGTTAGTTCGGGCCGTCGCCTCGGTACTATGTGCGCATGTTTAATTGTGTGGAAACTTACACTTACTTCGTTTTGCTATTGTCCCAAATATGATAAATTGTAAACTTAATGCAGTGAGGTAATTGACTTATGCCACTTGCCATAAATTGTTGATACTTGTGACTTCCATGATTTGAACACATTATGCTTATATATATATATATATATATATATATATATATATATATATATATATATATATATATATATAGACTCTTTGATCTCTTGGCTGAAACAAGGCAAAATTAAACTGAATATGAAGTCCCGATAAAGGATAATACTACAGCTTATGAGACTAGGATAATGTATATAAATTCAGGAATAAGAACTTGTCTTTATGCCTCGTTATCAAACGCATGTAGTTACGAGATCATGCCAAAATCAAGGGAAGGTTTAGCCTTAATATACCTTAACTCCATTGAGTCCTTAATACCTTCTAAGCAATTCTTCAAACAACTCAACTCAATCTACCACAGCATAAGGAGATACAAAATCAGTGTTGAGTAAAGGCTAAGTCTGCAACTTAAACTAGTAGCTTCTTTACGTAAATTTGGGTAGCATCTCCCATGTAACAAGGACGTCATCCAATACCATATATCAACAAAAACAAGAATACAACAATAACAACATGTATGCATCATTTTCCAACCTTATCTCTATCACAATATACCACAAATCAGCCCACACACCTTAATCACTTCATACATAAAACGACAACCAAAGTAGTAGCAAACAACCTTAAAAGACATAACGACAAATGACCAGACCACCATTCAGTAATTATGTGGTGTTTCTCCACACTGTTTCTCCTCCAAAACTCCATAAAACATCAGCACAAGGGGCCAACACGAGTGGACTACAAAATAGTCCACTAAAAGTGAAATAGATCAAATCCACGACTTCCAATCACCATCCCGTGAGTTCTAACTGTTAGGAAATGAATTTATCAACCTTCCTTGACATTTAAAAGCTTAAATACAGAAAGTAGTCATTTTCTTAACTATGAAGTACTTTCCAAAACTCAAACTACAAAGAAAAAGGGAGGCAAAATAGCGATACTTACGTCGTGGGGATCGTTTTGATATTATCGCTTCTATTTCATACCCGGGATATTGATCTTCTTTGGAAACCTTGTAGAGAGATTAAGGGTAAGTTTTTGGAGGTTCTCTAGTCGTTTTATATGAAAAATTATGAGAAAGACGATTTAAAACCCTATATATATCAACTTTTGAAAAGTCAAAGAGGTGCTAGCCTTGTATTGGTCCTTCTTTCAATACTTATATCTTTTTATCCGGATGTCGTATGAATGAGCGGTTAAGAGCATTAGAAACCACATCCCAAGAGATTTAATTTGGTATATAACATGTTCTAAAAAGACCTCATATAGAACACGAAATGTATTGCTCAAAAAACTTTAGTGACACACCTACTTGTCGCATATGCAGTCTGCGCAGTCTTGCGAAACTCAAATATCTCTCTACTCATATTTCGTATCGACGAACGGTTTAATGAATTAGAAACTACGTAGATCTTCAATTTGGTAGGTAGATAATCCCCTAATTCCAAGTATATTGGAAGAAAGCCTCAGCCTTCCATTTTCTTCAATTCGTTTAGCTTCCAAGCCTTCCAACCCTCCTAGTACTTGGTACTCATGATATTAAATATTTGTAACCTCCATGGTAACATAATTCACTTACTTTATGTACTTTCAAAGATGATCTCATTTCTAATCTTACATCAATTGACTTAAGACGTACTCTTACGTACGAAAATATGGGGTGTAACATCATCCCTCCTGGAACATTCATCCTCGAATGTTGGTTAATGCGCTTATCAGTCTCATAACCTATAGCTGGTACGAATATTTTAATATTTCCCTTGCCATCTAGGCAACTGTTCTATGAATAAATTCGAAGGCTAGGCCATTCCCCTCCTTAGGCCTCTTTCTCATACCACGACTTGATGTCAGAATTCTTCCAATCTTGTAACTGTTGCAACCTTTAGAGGTGGAGAATGTGATGACCCGATGGGTCATTTTGAGTACTAACTCTCATTTTTTGTTTCAAGACCTTCCATGGATTTATTTGATGATTTATGACTTGCTTGTGTGGATCGTGTCGATTTCTCGGAAGTTTAAGTGCAATTTTTTTATAGAAAATGTGGTTTTTTTACTTTGAAAGTGGCTAGAGTTGACCATGATCAACATTCTTGGTAAAAGATCTCGGATCGGTATTTTGACAATTCTAGTAGGTTTTTATGATGATTTTGGACTTGTACGCATGTTTGGTTGGGATCCCAGAGACCCAAGACCATTTCGGCCCTTTATATAGAAGTTGGAAATTTGAGTTTGCACTTTGAAAATCTTGAGTTTTGGTAAGCAATTCTTGATTTTAGATGTTATTTTGATTACTTGAGCTAGCGAGTGGGTTTGTATAATGTTAACATAGTTCGGTGAATGTTTGTATTGGAGACCGAGGGTCTCGGATGGGTTGCGCACTATTTTTGCATAGCTAAAGGTTGTTAGTGTTGTTCGGCTGCAGATCTGACATTTGCGAGGTTGTATTTACAAATGAGAGCTTCTCATTAGCGAGAACATGCTCGCATTTGTAATACTGGTAAAAGAGCTGGCAACTTTTCATTTGCAAAGCTTAATTCACTACGAGGTGAATAGCCTTCGCATTTGCGAAGTTCCAATCGCAATTGCAACTCTAAGAAGTAAGAAGATGCTTTACATTTGCAAAACTTAGTTCTCATTTGTGGGCTGCCCAAGTTCGCATTTGCGGTTAATGCATCAGATTTGCAATATTGGAAGCTCATGGGTTGGTTCACAATTACGACCAGCAGTTCGCGTTTGTGAACGTCGCAATTGCAAATAAGAGCTTGCAATTGCAATACCTGTAATTGGGTAAAATGTTGGAATTTCGGGACTTAGCGCATTTTACACCATTTTTGAGACGTGGACTCCATAGAGGCAATTTTAGGAGTGAAATTTCTTCCCAACTTCATGTGTCAGTAATCTTAACTTGTTTTTATTTAATTTTCATTACATTTTTTTCATGAATTTCACTATCAAATCTAAGATTCATAGAGTATTTCATGAATTTCACTATCAAATCTAAGATTCATAGAGTAGAAATTGGGGGGTTTTGGTAGAAATTAGAGATACTGTAAAAATTGAGATTTAGATCTTAAAGTATGGTTGGATCTCGAAACAAATAAGATATTTGGACTCGGGGATGAATGGATAATCAAGATTTAGTCTTAATTATGGATTTCGACCAGGTCGGATAGATTAACTTTTTGTTGACTTTTTCAATTATGTTAAAGGTTGAACCTTTTTCGTATGAGGGTAGTTTCTAAAGTTTGTGTTTGACTTATTTGATAAATAATTGACTAGATTTGGGTGGTTTGGAGGCTTGTTCCAAAGGAAAGGTGATGCAGGATTGTTGATCTCGCCCCGAAAAGAGTTAAGTGTCTTGGTTAAACTTGATTGAGGGAATTCGAGTGTAACTCTAGTCTATTCGCTACGTGATCTATGTGTTGGGGACGTCGTATATACAAGGTGACGAGTGTATATGTGTTGGCGTGGGATAAGAATGCAGATAAAATTAGCCTTATTTGTGTCATGTTACTTTGTGTATTATGTCTTCCATGCTTTAGATAAATTGTGAAACTCTTTGATTTCTCGAATTCATGTTATTTCCTATCTTGAGCTTATTATGATATTGGGCGTTGAGATCGTTAAATTGTTGATTTGGTTATTGATACCAAATTATTGGTCAATTTTCATATGATGAGTTGTGTTGAATAAGCTTCTCACTTTGCTTGGTACTATATTATATGTGATGTTTGGCAAGGAAGAGTGAAATACACAAAAGGTGTTATTGTGCTTGTGAGGTAGAGTGATTGTGCACGAAGGGTGTTCTCGTGCTTTATTCATATATCAGTATCATTATATGAAGGGTATTTCAGTGCTTCAGAGAAAGTGAGGATATGCACAAACGGTGTTTCCGTGCTTGCTATTATATTAAGATGCAAGGATGAGAGCAAATGCATGCAGGACGACGTCGTGTTGTTTGTTAGTTTCATTGTTCCTTATCTTGTTATTTGGATTGTTGATTGGGCTATATGGTTTCATAATTTACTTTTTGAAAGCTTGTTCGGAGTTGTTATAAAAGTATGAGTTGCACATTCCTTTACTTTCCCGTTTTATGTTCCTTACTTATGTACTTATTGTCTTTATCACATGTTAGTATCCTGCCTTATACTTGGTACTTTACTTATCATCTCGTATTTCTTGATATTATATACACTCGGGTTTATTTGTAGGTGTCTTGTCTTACTTGCATAGGAAAATCCTTCAACGAAGTAATGAAGATGGGAGGTATGGTAGAAGAGGGGCCCAAGTCGAATAAAATCATGAGTTATTCGGCTATTAAGGCAACCACTCAGGCTATTCAGGGCGGCACGGGAGGAATAATTGGAAAAAAGAAGAGAGAGGATGTGGCGACAATTGATTCAGGAGCTTGGTTCGGACCCAGAGGCTCACCCTACCACTATAATCAGCCTCGACCCTACCACCAAACTTACCCCCACACCCAGTATAATCCACCCCAACATTATCACCCCCCACCAGAACCTCATTTTTCTGTCCACCACGCCCATACATACAACCAACCTCCCGCCCACGCACAATGGCATGCGCTTGTTCCTCAAAACACTTATCCAGCCCCACGATCCTACCAAAACCCTCCTAGACCAGGTTTCCGGCCTAATAAAGCATTAAAGGATGAAAGGCTGCAGAAAAAGAAAACCTTTACTCCATTGAGAGAGTCATATTCTAGTTTGTTCCACAGGCTAAGACAACTGGACATGTTGAGGTCGATACAGTCCAAATTGCCAAATCCTTCCCCAAAAAATCTAGATTATTCGGTAAGCTGCGAGTATTGTTCTGGTACTCCGGGTCATGACACGGAGAAATGCTTGCACCTAAAAAGTGTTATCCAGGAGCTTATTGATACCAATCGGATTAACGTTCAAGCTTCCGAGGCGCCCAATATCAATCGGAATCCGATGCCAGCTCATCAAGATACAAATATGAATGAGATAGTGCATAAGGGGGGGGGGAGAGCCTAAGAATCCATCTCAGACCATCATGGTGATTCGGTCATGTGAAACCAAGCCGGCTGAACAGTCAACAAGTGAGGAATCAGTGCTCAAGTCAAGCGAGAGGAGTGTTGAACCATGTATGGTAGTTAAGGAGGGGTCTTCAAGTTAGGTTGCAGCGAAGCAAGAAAGGATGAAAGTGGTTGTGCCAGGAGTGGCAATAAAACCTGTTGTAATCGTGGAAGGTGCCCACACAGATCATGTCATTATCAAGCCAGTAACCTAGTTACCGATAGTCAACAGCAGAGCTATTCCATGGAATTACGAACGGGTAACAGTGACTTACAAAGGGAAAGAAGTCAAAGAAGAAGTCTGTGAAACCCAGGGTGTGACTCGCTCGGGAAGATGTTTTGCCCCCGAGGAGTTAAGAAAAGCCAAAGATAACTCAGTGTTGGTAAATAAAGTTGTAACTGAAAAAGATGAAGAGGAATTCTTGAGGAAAATGAAGGTGCATGACTATTCTATCGTGGAACAATTGAAGAAGACGCCTGCTCAAATTTTGCTATTGTCATTATTGATCCATTCAGACGAGCACCGTCAAGCTTTAACGAAAATCTTAAATGAGGCTCACGTTCCCGATTAAATCACCGTGAACCATATGGAAAAGATAGCCAACAAGATCTTTGAAGTGAACAGAGTAACTTTTTCCAATGATGAATTACACGAAGAGGGTACTGAGCACAACAGAGGCCTTTACCTTACGGTGAAATGTGAGAATTCTGTGGTTACCCGGGTATTGGTCGATTATGGTTCCAGTGCGAACATCTGCCCTCTCTCCACTCTAAGCAAGTTGAAAGTGGAAGATGAGAGGATTCATAAGAACAGTATTTGTGTCCGGGAATTTGATGGCGCAGGCAAAGATTCAGTTGGGGATATAGTGCTAGAGCTGACGATAGGGCCAGTTGAGTTCACGATAGAATTCCAGGTGCTGGGTATATCGGTTTCCTACAATATGCTGTTAGTTCAACCATGGATTCATGTAGCTAAAGCAGTCCTATCAACACTACACCACATGGTCAAATTTGAATGGGATAGGCAGGAAATAGTTGTGCATGACGAAGATAATTTGTGCGCTCACAACAATGCCATTGTACCATTCATTGAGGTAGACCCGATGTTGGTCGGGAAATTTCTAGAGGGAAAATACATTCCAAATCCAAGGATAATCATCGTATTAGTCATGGTGGCCTTTGAAATGTTGAAGAATGGTTTCGTACCAGGCAAGGGTTTGGGTTCATCTCTATACGACATCATACAGCCGGTGTCCCTCCCTGAAAACTTGGAAACATTTGGTTTGGGATTCAAGCCCATAGTCGCAGACATAAGAAGAGCCGGAAAGTTAAAACAGAGGGCATGGGTCCTTCCAAAGCCAGTCCCACATCTCTCCAGATCATTTGTCAAGTCCAGTGCTAGAAAACGACCGGTAACAACAATTCCCAATGCTGTGATTGATCTTGATAAAGAGTTAATTGAAAGATTTGAGAAGTTATTCGACGGTGTGAACATAGTGGAAAGTGGTAAAGGTTCTAGCAATGCATAAATACAATTTGTCGGGCCAAAAGCGAAGCTCAATAATTGGAAGGCCACTCCTCTCCCCACTTGGAAGGAGTCTTGGTAGTTTGGTTTGATTTTCCTTCAGTGTCTGGATTATTAGGGTAGTAATCCAGATTTTTATTTTTCAGTCTGTTTGAGTGTGCAAACCTTGTTATCTTTTATCCTTTAATGAAATGTGATTTCCCTTCTTTATCATTCCTGATAAGTTTTATTTTATTTTTCTTTTCCTTTCTATACAGTTCTTTTTGCACTGGTTCTAATGACATGGCATGCATGAGGAATCTTTAGCCCAGTCTTAAAATCAATCTGATTTTAAAATAATAGTTCAAGAAGTAGATTGTGATTACGAATCAGAATATGATAAGGATGAAGCCTTCGAAGAGATTAGTAAGGAACTAAATCACTTTGAAGGAAAACCCAAACCCAACCTGAATGATACATAAGCCATCAATTTAGGGGACGCAGATAACATCAGAGAAACTAAAATAAGTATCCATCTTGAATTGAAGATCAGGGAAGAAATAATCAAAGCACTTATTGAATTCAGAGACATTTTTGCATGGTCATATGACGACATGCTGGATTTAAGCACTGATTTGGTGGTCCACAAATTACCCACTGACCCGGCATTCCCTCATGTTAAGCAAAAATTGAGAAAGTTCAAAACTGATATGAGTGTGAAGATTAAGGAAGAAATCACCAAGCAATTGGATGCAAATGTTATTCGGGTCACTCGATATCTCGTTTGGTTAGCTAATATTGTTCCAGTACCAAAGAAGGAGGGCAAGATCAGAGTATGCGTTGATTAGCGCAATCTAAACAAAGCAAGTCCGAAGGATGACTTCCCAATACCCAATATCCACATTTTGATCGATAATTGCGCCAAGCGTGAGATTGGATCTTTTGTGGATTGCTATGTTGGGTATAATCAAATTCTAATGGATGAGGAAGATGCAGAAAAGACGACATTCATCATGCCATGGGGAACTTATTATTACTGGGTAATGCCATTTGGCTTGAAGAACACCGGGGCAACTTACATGAGGGCAATGACTACTGTGTTTCATGATATGATACATAAGGAAATTGAGGTCTACATGGATGATGTGATCATAAAATCAAAGCAGCAAGCCGACCACATCAGAGATTTGAGAAAATTCTTCCAGAGATTTCGCAGGTACAACCTCAAGCTTAACCCTGCCAAGTGCGCATTTGGTGTTCCATCCGTAAAACTATTGGGATTTAGGCAGTCGTCAAGGCATTGAGTTGGACCTATCAAAAATCAAAGCTATTCAAGAGTTGCCACCTCCGAGGAACAAGACTGAGGTGATGAGTCTGTTAGGGAGGTTGAATTACATCAGCAGGTTTATTGCTCAGCTCCCGTCAACTTGTGAGCCTATTTTCAAGTTGCTGAAGAAGGACGCTGCGATCAAATAGACCGATGAGTGTCAAGAAGAATTTGATAAGATAAAAGGGTACTTGTCAAACCCACCTATGTTGGTCCCATCGGAACCAGGGAGACCTTTAATTCTTTACTTGACAGTCTTGGAAAATTCATTTTGTTGTGTATTGGGTCAGCATGACATCACCGGCGGGAAGGAGCAGGCCATCTACTATCTTAGCAAGAAGTTCACGGCTTATGAAATTAACTCCACTCACCTTGAGAGGACATGTTGCGCCTTAACTTGGGTAGCACAAAAATTGGAACATTATTTGTCATCCTACACTACTTACCTCATTTCTTGCCTAGAACCGTTGAAGTATATTTTCCAAAAGCCTATGCCCACAGGGAGACTTGCAAAGTGGAAGATTTTGCTCACAGATTTTGACATCATCTATGTGACTCGAACCGCAATGAAAGCCCAAGCGTTGGCTGATCATTTGGCCGAGAACTCGATCGATGAAGAATACGAGCCATTGAGGACTTATTTTCCCGATGAAGAGATGATGCATATCAATGAATTGGAACAGATTGAAAAACCAGGTTGGAAACTTTTCTTTGATGGGGCTGCTAACATGAAAGGAGTTGGAATAGGGGCAGTGCTTATTTCTGATACAGGTCGTCACTATCCTATTACGGCTCAGCTTCGTTTCTATTGTACTAACAATATGGCTGAGTACGAGGCATGCATTTTGGGTTTAAGGCTAGCTGCAGACATGGATGTCTAGGAAGTTTTGGTCTTGGGAGACTCGGATATTCTGGTGCATCAAATTCAAGGAGAATGGGAAACACGAGATTTGAAGCTCATACCGTACCGACAATGTTTGCATGATCTTTATCAACGATTTCGATCAGTGGAGTTCAAGCATATTCCAAGGGTCCATAATGAGGTTGCCGATGCTTTGGTTACCTTGGCATCAATGTTGCACCATCCGGACAAAGCTTATGTCGACCCTCTGCATATTCAAGTCTGCGATCAACATGCTTACTGTAATATGGTGGAATAAGAACTTGATGGCGAACCATGGTTCCACGATATCAAGGAGTACATCAGAATGGGGATATATACGGTGCAAGCCATAGGAGATCAAAAGAGAACAATTCGACGGTTGGCGAGTGGATTTTTCTTCAGTGGAGGAGTTTTATATAAAAGAACACCAGACCTTGGATTGCTAAGATGCATAGATGCTAGACAAGACACGACTTTCATGACCGAAGTACATTTGGGAGTCTGCGGACCACATATGAGTGGATATGTGCTGGCGAAGAAAATTCTCCGAGCAGGTTATTATTGGCTCACCATGGAGCGAGATTGTATCAGTTTTGTGCCCAAATGTCATCAATGTCAGATACACGGAGATTTAATTCATTCTCCACCATCGGAATTGCACACAATGTCGGCATCATGGCCCTTCGTTGCTTGGGGCATGGATGTAATTGCACCAATTGAGCCAGCAGCATCCAACGGACACAGGTTCATTCTGGTAGCCATTATTTCACTAAGTGGGTTAAGGCTAAAACTTTCAAGTCTGTAACCAAGAAAGTAGTGGTTGATTTTGTTCACTCAAATATCATCTGTCGATTTGGAATCCCAAAGGTGATCATCACGGATAATGGTGCTAATCTTAATAGTAATTTGATGAAAGAAGTATGTCAATAGTTTAAGATTACACATCGCAATTCCACCCCATATCGTCCCAAGGCGAATGGAGCAGTTGAGGCAGCTAACAAAAACATAAAGTAGATACTTCGGAAAATGGTGGAAGGTTCCAGACAATGGCATGAAAAGTTACCATTTGCGTTGTTGGGTTATCGTACTATGATCCGTACTTCAGTAGGGCGACTCCTTATTTGCTGTGTATGGCACTGAAGCAGTGATACCTGTAGAAGTCGAAATCACATCCCTTCGGATTGTCACAGAGGCTGAAATTGACGATGATGAAAGGGTCAAAACCCATTTGGAACAATTGAATTTGATTGATGAAAAAAGATTGGCAACAGTGTATCATGGCCAGTTGTATCAGCAGAGAATGGCAAGAGCATATAACAAGAAGGTGCGTCCATGAAAGTTTGAAGTGGGTCAGCAAGTGTTGAAACGTATCCTTCCACATTATGTTGAAGCAAAAGGCAAGTTTGCCTCGAATTGGCAAGGGCCATTCATTGTGACCAGAGTACTGTCCAATGGTGCTCTGTGTTTAACAGATGTTGAAGGGAAATGCATAGACATGGCTATCAATTTTGATGCAATCAAAAGATACTATGTATGATTTCTTTGATATAATTGTTGATTGTCTGTAATTGGCATTGTTTCGAAGATTGGAATGACGAAGGCAACTTGTTCTGCTATCTAAACACTTTACCCTTTGTTCCCCCTTTTGAGCCTTATTTATTTTATTTCATACCCCTCTTATGAAATCAATAATGAAAAAAAAGGAAAAGATAAAAAGAGAAAAAAAATCAAAAAAAAAAAGAAAAGAAGCGAAAAGAGAAAGTATAACAACAAGGAAATTCAGGTGTGAACTACGTTTGACCTGATTTCTATTAAGGATACGTAGGCAGCCTCACAACCCGGTCATAGTAAAATAAAAATCAAATGATCCCCAAGTAAGAAACTGGGGCAGAAGTTGTGATTGTGATAAGAAATCTGATTCCAAAAGTTGTAATTCTAACCCATTTGAGTAGCTTTGAGCCCTTTTGATACCCTTTTCTTTCCAACCATATACAAGAGCCCACATCACTATCCAAAGAAAAACCTCTTGATCAGTCTTCAAGAGATGCCAAGTCAAGCAAGTTAAGAGAATTCATATCACAGGCAACACTCCGGTTTAAGCAAGAGAAGTCAAAAAATGAGAGAGTCTTATTGGTGAAACCCTCATGGACATCATGAGGCGATGAAAGCTGAGAGAAAGTAAAAATGAGAGAGTCTTATTGGTGAAAACCTTCACAGGCACCATAAGGCGACAAGGAATTGAGAAATGAACAAATGAGAGAGGTTTGATGGTAAAAAATCCTTCAGGGCATTACAAGCTTAACAAGGTTAGTGATTCGGCAAAGAATTAGGTTGTGGAAATCTTGAAGCACAAAGTAAGACAATTGGAAAATGGGTTGGTTGAATAGACTGGGTTGATTAATCTAACATGCTTACCATGATCATTGGGGTCGATTACTCAATTCAGATAAGTTTCTTTTCCTCCCTCAAACAGTCTTTAGAGGTGGGTTTTCTTCTTTATTCCTATCTTTTGAAATCTTCACATTTTATTTCTTTTGGTTTTATTTAGCTAAGGATTTTTCAATATCAGTTTGGTTTTACAAATAAAAAGAAATTTCAAAGCTTACTATCAGTTACTAATATGCACAAAGCGAAGTGCGGCTAGAACATGCCGAAGATAGTATGATAAAATGTCATTGAAAGTTCAATTGGTGAAATGGTTTAGGATCTCGAAGGAGATGTATGGGTTCAGATATAAAGGTCAAAAGTGAAAAACAACAGTTGGGGATCCTACGATTAAGGATCAATCAGAAGGTCAGAAATTTTCGACCAAGTTCGAGGCAGTCAATCAAAGCAAAGCATGGCGAAAGAAGAACCACCCCCAGCAAGAGTGCCACAACTAATCACCACATTTTAAACTGACGAGATTTTTCTTCGATTTGAAACAGGGGCAAAGATTTCATTTGTTTAGGAGAAACCCTCCGTGAGGAAAGAGCAAGTACCAAACAGGTTTGATCGCAAAGTTCTCAGGACCCTCCTGGAAAATAGGACTTAGTTTAAAATGCAAAATAAACATGAGTAGCAAAATATAGCATAAATGTACTCCAAAGGAATATAAGTGGAACTTCGAAGTTTGCACGCTTAAGATAGGGCAATTAGGAGTTTTCAGGACTCTCCTGAATAATGTGACGTAGTTTTAAGAATTCCATTAGGTAACAAGACCTAGCATAAGTTTTGTTGTAAGGGAAGATAATTTAACTTTAAAATTGTCACTCATAAGATAAAACTTGATTTAGATTTTTAGGACCCTCCTGGATAATGGGATGTAATTTTAAGACTGCCGTAGATAACAAGATTAAACAGAAGTCATGCATTTAGAAAAAATAATGTAGCTTTGAAACGTGCATTTTACCAGAAATTTTCAGGACCCTCCTGGATAATGGGATTTAGCTTTCAACTTTTTAGAAATATTTGGTAACATGATTCAATTAACACTCATGGATGTGCCCAGCTACCAAACTGGGGTAGGAAAATTTCTTTTGTTTTGTCTATTTTGTTGAAGTCAGGTGCCCATCTGAAGAACCGAGAAGGACAACACTAGTTTCAAAGAATAGAAATCAGTTCACGCCCAAGCAACTCGGCATCCACCTGGAGAACAAGGGAAAAAAAGTCAGGTCTTGAGGAAAAGTAGATCAAGTGATAGTAATCAGGAGCCCACCTGAAGAGCAAGGGAATACAATTCAAGTTTCAGCAATCAGGCGCCCACATGTAGAGCAAGGGAATACATTTCAAGACTCAACAATCAGGAGCCCACCTAGAGAGCAAGGGAATACAATTCAAGTTTCAGTAATCAGGAGCCCATCTGGAGAACGAAGGGAAGCAGTTTAAATGTTGGTAATCAGGAGCCCGCCTGAAGAACAAAAGGAAGAAGTGCAATTCAAGTTTCAGTAATCCGGAGCCCGCCTGGAGAACGAAGGGAAGAAACAGTTTAAATGTTGGAAATCAGGAACCCGCCCGAAGAACGAAGGGAAGCAGCAGTTTTAAGTATTGGTAATAAGGAGCTCGCCTGGAGAACGAAGGGAAGAAGAAAATCAAGTGTTGGTAATCAGGAGCCCACCTGGAGAACAAAGAAAATCAAACATCAGTAATCAAGAGCCCGCCAGGAGAACAGAGGAAGGCAACAATGGTCAAAGGAAGATATTTAGAAAATTCAGCAATCAGGTACCCGCCTGAAGAAAAGGGAAAACATCTCAAAATTACAGCTCGAGTTAACAACAAAGGAACTTCTGTAGGAAATACAAGTTAACAAGGCAACAACAGTCGCAAGATCAAGTTTGTGGATATAGAATAAATCTTTGTAATGCATAAATTATAGTTTAGTCTAGATTCTTTATTTTGTCATTGTGTAATAAGGATGTCAGTAAGCAGTAGCAGCAGCAACAACAGTGAAATTGCAGTTTCACGGTAGTCCGAGCTACCGAAATTTTTCAAACTACACTGACCTGATTCCTTTATAGCCAAGGATATATAGGCAACTTCAGAAGCAGGGTGCGGTCAATTCTTTCAAAAAATGCTTCCCACGGAGTAATCAAACGGGCAAAAATCGCTCGTATCCGCTCACTTTATCTTTGCACGAAAACTCTTCATGTTTCCGAGCAAAGAGGGGTAGCTATGAGCACGTGATTTTTTGCCCTATATGAATTATTCTCATAAATTCAAATAAAATAATTTTTTTATTATTTGTAATTTTGTGGATTTTTGTGATATTTTCTGTTATTGTTTGAATATTATCTATGCATGTTTATTTAATAAAAGAAAATACAAAAATATGTTGCATTTGCATTTAGGTCTTAATTTGGCATCCTGGAATTGATTAATAATTATGTGTTTTATAAAATGGAAAAAATCACAAAAAAATAGTTTGTTGTTGCTTTTTAATTTTAATTTTTGATTTTTGGTAACTCTCCCTTTAATTTGGTACTTAACTTAGTTGTAGTAGTCATAATTTAGAGTTAATTAAATTAATTAGATAATTTGTATTAGGAATTAATTTGGGTTTATTTTCAGTTTTAAATAAAATAAATTAGAAAAATAAAAAAATAAAAAGAAGAAAGCAGGTTGGGCTGCCTTGTTTGAATTTGCCCAAGCCCAAGACGTTTTACCCCCCAAAACCCAACCAAAATTGGCCCAAACCCGCCCAATAACCAGTTCGTCTCCATACCTATCAAACGACACAGTTTCCCGTCCAATCAATCTCAACCTTTGATTTCATTTAATCACACGTTCCATAAACTCTCCCAGAACCCGACCCCGAACCGTTTCCAAAATCGACCCAACCCCCACTTAACCCTTCCTCTTCATCCTGGTCATTGATCTCATTTGATCGAACGGCCTGATTCGATCTCCCCTTCCAGTATATAAGCAACTAACACACCCCCAAC
>MU713888.1:9207-32682 GCA_026770625.1 Nicotiana glauca | reverse complement strand
CCCAGCTCGTCTCCCTCACTTCCCATGTTCATCAAAGACCCCCATAAACCCTAGCAGCCACCACCATTCCCCACCGCCTTCCGGTGGCAGCGCCGGCTCCTCTCAGCCCCAAACTAATACCACATGACCCCCTCACTCCCCTCTTTCTAAATCTACAAACCTTGTCCCTCGAATATCCTTGGAACTCTTCGAATCTTGAATCGAAGAGACGAACCCTAGCAGCCGCCACCATTCCCCACTGCCTTCCTATGGCGGCGCCACCTCCAAACACCCCCAAATTAACACCCTAGGACCCCTTCCCTCCCCTCATTCCGAATCCCAACTCCACTTCACTCGAATCACTCTAGAATCCCTCGAATTTTAGATCGAATGGATTAACCCTAATTTCCAAAAGCTCCTGGTTCGAGTTTGTTTTGAAGATTTGGGCCCATTATGATGTTATTCGTGTGTTCTTATTAAGAACACACTATTAATATCATAGTTGGTCGGAAAAATTTGAAGAAGTTGAAGATTCGGACTCCTTTCCTCATTTGCTTGAGTCTCAGTAGGTATTTTCTCTTCTTTTTTCGGTTTAATCTAGTTTTTATTTTTCCTTTTTCTATTTTTCTGCTTCTTCTTGATTTCTTTATTGTTCCAGAGTCATTTGCATGAGTTTCTGATTTTTCATTTTATCATTGGTATAGTTAGTCGTGTCAGTTAATTTAGATTGATTAAGTGTGATAATAAGTTAATTAGGTTAATTTCTTTCAATTGTTAAAACATGTCAGTATGTGTTATTTTGGGTTTGCAATTTGATAATGGAGTAAGTGCCAATTAGGGTCGTTTGGGTTTCTGATCTTGTGAGTTGGGTTTGGGTAAACTCCGAATCACTTTGGTTTAGCAAATTAGTTCAAAATAGACCCAAGACCCATTTAAGGTCTAAGGGTAATAACAGGATCATTAAGGGATAATTTAGGTAGTCTAGCCTTAGGGTAATTTGTCAATAAATAAATTAGAAGAATGCTAATAAACGATAGGGTTGTACGACTGCACTAAGATTAATTTAGAGAACACGAAGTTGAGTGGATAACTAAAAATGGAAAAGGGAATTGGTAATGGGGAAGGCACTAAGATCAATGTCTATTTAAAGGTTGAATATAAGAGGTTTAAAGGGGGGAACACAGAGACACACAAAAGGAGAGAATTCATTAGGGGAGTTAAGAGAAAGAAAGCTTATAGAAGGAGAGAACTTAGAGATAAAAGAGTCAGAGTTTAAGAAGAGAGCTTAGCTTGATCAGAAAAAAAAAAGGCTTAGAGAGTCTAAAGACTGATTCTAGAAACTAGAGAAAAACTGAAATTTCAGAAGCAATTGAGTCCTTTCTTTAAATTTCAAAAACATTAAAAATTGTTTGAGTTCATGTTTAGTTTTGAGTTTTAATTCTCTTTGATAAATCATAGGTTCCAAGGTTCTTTAGAAATAGTGCATTTGGGGTGTTGAATATTGGAATGGGATCAAAAATCTGAGGCTTGATTTGCTGAATTTGGACATTGTTTTATTGCTGCTTCTACTACTGTTGTTCCCTCTTTCCCAGCTCACTTTATTTATTCTATTTGCTGTAACCAGGTACATCTTTGGACTTTCTGTCAATATGAAAAATCTGAATTTGATGCTCTTTTGAAGATGTAGCTCTTAAACTATACATATGCATTAGTTTGTGCTTCATTATGTCTTTTCTCTGTATTTAATAATGTCATGACAATCTAGATAGGTATTGAGTATGTTTCAGACTTTAATCTTTGTCGGTTAGTTTCATTTGGTTTGATTAATGTGTTGAGGGTAAAATTGTTATGAGATGGTCCTCGTGGAGATGAAAGGCTCGTTGTATTAAATGTTGCTTTTACTAGCTATCGAGTGAGTGTGAGAATATAGCTAAGTGATTTATGGTTTTCATCTCAGTTAGAGATTGGTTTGGGCATCTGAACATATTCAATATGCAGTATTGCAATTCTGATGTTTGATTTGAGCATTTTAAGGTTTTTAAAGTAAATTCCCTAAATGTGTTAGTGTTCAGGAAGTTATGTAATATTCGCGATTTTCAAAATTGCATAGAGGGGTTATGTGTTCTTGAGTAGGAAATGTTTTAGGCTATGATGTAGATTTTGGCTTATTTGACATCTCTTATTTTAGCTCTTATTTTGCTTTTGATGAAGCAGCTACTGTGGAGTGATGGAATTTATCATGTTATTGCTCGAAATTGAGTCCTGCTCTCCCTTTATGCTCTTGCAAGGTGTAAATTCTTTGGGCCTGAGATTGTAGTGTCATCTACAAGGAAAATAGTATACCATTGTTGTTTGGGCTTGCTTCTTGAGCCCATTATTTCGTCGATTTGCTGCTGCTGGATTTTTCCACAGCCGAGTTGGTCCAAAAGTACATGCAAGATAGAAATTCAGAAGTTCAGCTATTCAATTTTTGTTAAATAATCAAGTTTCAGAAGTTAAAATTGTTAATTCAATTTCATGTCCATGTAGCCTTAGTTGAATCGTGTTTTAAATAATTTTTGTATAATATGTTTGGTTCTAAAACTTGGGCCTAAGGTTGGCCCAGTCGATGAGAGTTCAATTTCAGGGTCAATTATATGATGTCTTTGGGTGTTCATTTTTCCCATTAAAAATTGGGCTCATTTTGGGCCCAAGCCTGAGGCATTTGTAAATAGGGTCGTTTAGTTGCTGCTGCTGAAGCAACCTTCCTCTAGATAATTAATCATTTAATACGATGCCTATCAGTCGATAAGTAGGGTCGAACCTTTAGTCAAAAATAATTAAAATTCCATTAAGCTTTCTTTAATTGATCATATCCTTCAATTAACTTGAGGCGTGCCATATTAGCCAAACATATAATTTATGGCCTTCAAAATTAAATTTAGAAACCCTCTCTATAGAATAATTCGAGGCACGCCATACACAAATAAAATGCATAACGTATAGGTTGCACTTAAATAAAAATTAGTATAGAAAATGCCTTGAACTCTCGTAGTTTTGATTTAGGCACGTTAATTAAATAAATTGTCATCGCTGCGGGTACAGTTCCCGTGACATAGTTGTGATGCCTAATTTCTAATATCCGGGAGTACATTTATGTGACCCGACAATAATTTAATCTTGTTAATTAAATAAACATGTTGTAGATCGTGGGTACGGTTCCCATTATATTATTCACAATATGTAACACTAATTTATTAAAAGCGGTTTTTAAAAAAAGTAAATGCACATAGGTTTCAAAGATGTTTTAAAATCAAATAAATAGGCTAATAATAACAATTAAGCGACCGTGCTAAAACCACTGAACCTAGGAATGCCTAACACCTTCTCCCGGGTTAACAGAATTTCTTACCCGGATTTCTGGTTCGCGGACTGTAATACAGAGTCAACATTTTTCTCGATTCGGAATTTGAATCGGTAACTTGGGACACCATAAATTATCCCAAGTGGTGACTCTGAATTCTTCAAATAAATAAATTCCGTTTCGATTGTCCTTTAAATGGAAAAACTCTTTTATACCCTTTTCGGGGTGGTAAAAAGAAGGTGTGACAACAACATTAGAACAACTACCACTACCAATAATCAAAGAACACACATGATATTTAATCTTGCATCTTTTATGAAATAAGTTCTCTCTTTAAATTCATATCTTCCATCATTTGGGTACTCAACACTCTCCTAACAACATACAAAGGTAAATTAGGAGAGTTAATTCTACTTCATCATCACTTTCGGCCTCCATTTCTTCACATGGTTCTTTACTTTCTTCCCTTTCATAAGCTTCTTCCATAAGGATTATAGTTCTTCAATTAGGACATTCACTCATTTTATGCCCATATCTTTGACATTTAAAGCACCTATTAGAGTTAGGATTTAGAATTGTTACCTCCCTCCTTAGCCTCAACTTTTGGTTTGCCTTTGTCATTTTGTCACTTGGAGTCAACTTTTGGCTTGTTTTCATTTAAAAGAGATTTCCAAGTTTCCTTATTTTTTTCCTTCATGAAGTGTTGTAACCTTTGGATTTTCCCTTGGAGTGCCTCACGCATAGTAGCAAATTTGTGCAAGGTCATTTGATTAGAAATTTCATGTTTATGTCCCGCCAAAAATCTAAAAATTATGAGTCTTCCATTATCATCAAGATTGGCTCTAACCTTGGTTGTCTCCAATTCTTCAAAGTAAACCTCCACATTCTTGCTTCCTTGCTTTGTGTTTGTAAAATTTGGTAAGCAAGTCATTCGCAAATTCTCCGAGCACAAATCTTGTTATCATAACCACTCTAAGAAACCCCCCAAGAATCAATAGCAATATTTTCATTTCTTTTTGTATCACATTTCTCTTTCTCCCACCAAGAAAAAGCATAACTAACAAGTTTAGAAATGGCATAATTGAATTTCTTTGCATCGGATACATTGTTAAGCTTAAACATCCTTTCCATTTGTATTTTCAGTTCTAAAAACTCCTTGGGATCACTACTTCCTTTAAAAGTAGGAAGTGAAGTCTTGATGTTGTTACGACCCCAATCTTCTTCACCTCCCCATTTTCTACCATGTTCTTTATTATCATCATAACCATAATCATAAATATATTCCAAGTTCCTATCTTGATACCCCCTACAATACCTTCTATCTCTCCCTCTAAATCCACATTATCCATTCCTCCTTGGTTGGACTCAAATTGATTTATCATAGTGCTCGTCATAGTCCAAATCATCATCAAAGTTATTTTGTGATCGTTGTGGCCTAGGAGGTTGTTATTGATGCTCAATGCTTGCTTGTCTAGTTTGTGATTGGCTGGTTAGCCTTGCAATGTGTGGTGCAGTTGGGAGTAGAACTAGTTTGTTGTGTTGTATTAGTTCTCATTTCTTGGTTAGGATTAGGTGACAAGCCTTGCTATTGGTGAAGAACGTTGATATAATACTTGACCATATGTTTCATGTTTTCAACTTTTATTACCAAAGCTTATAAAGCCTCCCAAATGATCTCATTAAATACTCTCTCCTTTGGAGTTGAAGTACCTTCAACATTTAAAGACACGGTACCTACAAACAAAGAAAACAATTTAAAAATAAAAAGACCTCTCCAAATTCACTCCCTCAGAGTAACCCTCAATGACTGTACTTAAATTTTACCACTTATGTATCACTCTTGTGCTCTTGGCTTTTAGGCACTCACTCTAAGAATCTCACCACTCAAGCATTTTACCACTCTTGAGTAAATATCCAAAGTTGATGTCAAACTTAATCAAGGCACTTCCAAGCGGTCCTTCCAAACTTCGGGGCGAGAATGAAATTTATGCGACTCAAAAAAGAAGCTAAAAATAACAAACGGACAATGAAACAAGAAATTAACAACGAAACTAAAGAGAAAAGCACGAAAAAAATTAATCTGTAAAGAAAGTACGAACACAAATATCTAAATTAACTAACACAAGCATGAACTAAATACTAAATGAAATCGAGCTATGAATACAAAAGGAAGTGGAAAAGGAAATATTAAAAAAAGTGTCAAGCAGTATTCTTAGTTCTTTCAAAGTGTCCAAAAATGGCGGTCTTGAAATTTAACACTAAATTCTTCCCATAAGCAGTGGTTAATCTCCTTGACTAAAGCTCAACACCACGATTCATAAATGCGTAAGAGAATTTCGAGTTGGACAATTCTAAGTTCCAAGAATTCCAAGTTCATAGTGATATTCACAATCTTGATTTCAACAACAACCATAGATTAGAACTCAGTTTAAGGCTCAACATCTTTAACTGATGTTAACATATTCTTGAGATGATTCGTTCAAATTTCGAACCAGACTTCCAAGTTTTAAAAAAATTCCAGATTTCACAAAGTCACGAAGAGCAGTTAAGCCTCTAATGTCACCGCAGCTTCGACTTTCGACAATGGTGCGCTTAGAATATTTTTTTCTCAACTTCGAGTTTGCAGCATCTGGTATTAAACGGATTCAACTTGTGAAGGATTTAACATTTCAAACACGAACAATGAACACGGGAGACCGCATTTTCTTCTTCGTTTTAGCTCTCAAATAGCTTCAAATTTTAGAACTAGCTTCATCTAAAAAATAATTCTCAATAGTTAGCAACACCGATTCGAAATTGGACCACCACCACAACAACAACAATCCAGTATAATCTCACTTAGTGGGATCTAAGGAGGGTAGTGTGTACGCAAATAGACCCCCGCGGCATACTTTCCTCCAAGAACTTCTCACCTTGCTCTTGGGAAGACTCGAACTCATAACCTATTAGTTGAAAGTGGACGTTGCTTACCATCAGAGCAACCCCTCTTATCTTCAATAATATTTCAGATCTAAAAAGTTTTAAATCAATCAGTGGTAATTTTTTTGGTTTTTTCCAAACAATCACCTATTCCAACTAGGTTTTACACGTTTTAAGCTTAAATTCGAGAATAGAATTCGCCAACAAAAATAGTATTCTTGATCCAGAGATGGTTTTGACGAATTAAAAGTATAGAAAATGATAGAAACAATGAAGAAATAAGGATATTTTTTATTTATTTTTATTAATTTTAGATATAAAATCAAGCAATAAACCAAAATTTGTAAAAACAAATCCATAGCATATGCTCTGAGATACCAAGATGATACGAATGTAAAGACAAAAATAACTAGAACACAAATAAAAGGATAGAAAGATAAAATTTAGCAAAGAACTAACTCGGGAAATTGAAAAATACTTGAAATCAAACACAAATACACTTTAGTATAAATCTTAGCTAGTGTTTGACCATAGATCCCAAATTTATTTTGAAAAATCTGATTTGAGTGAAGTTTGGTTTGAAGATGCAAATGTGTTTGGACATACGTTTTCAAAACATATTTTCCAACTTTATTTTGGAAAAACATGTATATAATTCTCAAGTTTTAGGATTTTGGCCCAAAATCAGCTCAATAGCTAATTTTGGGATTTGAGATTTGAGATTTGGAATTTGGCCAAAATATATACAAAATTTATGGTCAAACATGAGTTTTAAAAATAAATTTCAAATTTATTTTGACAAAACTTACGGTCAAACGGGGCCTTAATCAACCCCAAGCTATGGATAAGCCTCGAAGGGAAGAATCCCATAAAAGCCACCTTAAAGGTTTTCAAACAACAATGGAATTTATCCATAATACTCACTCAAGGGATTCATAATCTTAATATCAAAATATGCTAAGTCTAAAATGAGAGTTTTAAGAGTTATTTATACTAGGGAGCTAAATATTATAAATATAACCACCAAATATAAAGTAGTCTTTAATTATTGGCCAAATTGTACATAGAAACGTCCCGTTATGAAATTAGTTTCCAATTAGAATCCAAAGTGTTTCATGACTATCTTGATTGTATAAAAATTTAAACGGCGCCTAGATACTTAAAAAAGTTATGAAAATGATACGAGGTAGTCATTCTAGATGGCTACTATTTAAAAATTAACTAATACTATGCCCTAAATTTTAGTTTTTCCATCGTCATGTAAAGATTTTTAATAAATTTTCATGATAAAATAATTATTGGTTAATCCCTCCTAGCAACTCTAAAAATGGCTATTTGTGTACTTCCCAAACAAGGTTTAGATTGAGGCCCAAACTTTCATATCAACAGCCTTTGGGTAGCGTCAACGGCAGTGCACCACTACTCCTCCGCCGTAAGATGGAGGAAGAAAAGGCCGCAGCATACTACGACGAGCTCACACGGAAAGGAGAAGGCGCCGCAAAGTTCAAGCAAGGTCTAGGCTTTTCTTCAACTTCCAACAACGACACCGTTCCCTCCCGTGGCTCTGCTCTTGTTTCTTCATCTTCATTTCTAAGTAGCTTTGTCAGAGCATCAAGTCCGTCGAAAACTAGCGAGTTCGAAAAACAAGCTCAACTTCAATCCATCCAGAACAAGCTCAAGCTCAAGAAGAAACCTAAAGACGATGAAAATTACGACAGTAGCCTTTCTTCTAGGGTTTCATCAAAAGGAAAAAACAGTAGAAGCCGAAGTCCGAGCCGCGAAAGGCATTCGCGCCGGAGAAGTCGAAGTCCGAGCCGGAGCAGAGGTAAAGAGAGGCATTCCAGACGCTGGAGTCGAAGTCGAAGTCGAAGCCGAGATGCTTATAGGTCGAATCGTCGATATAGGTCTAGAAGTAGAAGTAAAAGTAGAGATAGAGGTAAATATAGGGAAAAAGAGAAGAAGAGCAGAAGGAGGTCAAGGAGTGTGTCACCACGGGATCGAAGATCGGAGAAAGATAGGGCTGCTACGGTTGATTATAGCAAATTGATTGAAGGTTATGAAAATATGGTAATTTTATTTCTCAATTTAGCTTGTGTGATTATTTGCTGCTATAGTATAATGCATTGTCAACGGCATTTATAGGATGAGGAAAAAAATGGCATTTATAGGATTAGGCAGTACCTTTTTGTGGAGAATCACGCAACTCATCAATACTGTGATTATGGCAGGCAGATAAGGTAATTTTAATGTACTGTAGGGTTTTAACAAATTGCTGGAATGTGTAAAATGTGCGGATTTATGTGCAGGCTTACACGTGGATCTGAGATAGTATATAATGAGGTTGCATGGTCTCGCATTCTAATTCAACGATATAAAGTATTTCACAGCAATTGCTGAAAGTGAAGAGTGGATAATGTTGGCTGAACATGTTACCATCATGTTTTATGCTATAAGAATGACTACATTACAGAAGTGCAACTTCAGATAGAATATTAGCCAACGTTATCGATTTCAGTAAATGTGCTTAAGACTGATATACTTACAAATTTGCTGAAACTAAAGAAACGAGGAATCTTCTGGTTATTGAGCACATAAAATAGACAAATTGATTGCATAAGAAATTTTACCAATGCCCCCTTATCCGTATATTTCCTCTAACTATTCATCTGAGATTTCAAATCTGTGATAATGGACTGTAAAGCACCCATATGACTACCAAGTATATGCAACTCATTTCTTTGATTGATAGGCTGAAGTTTCTTTATTGGACTCTGATATTGTATCCTCTAAAATCTTCAAGTACTTTGCTATTTGTTATTGAGGCTAACTTATTTATTTGCTTATTTAATTTTTTGCTGCTACGTTGAACAGACTCCAGCTGAAAAAGTCAAAGCCAAAATGAAACTTCAGCTTTCAGAAACTGGTATATTTTAATTTGTGTTTCTGCTCTTTTTTGTGTATGAAAGTGTTACTAATTGTTAGAAATTTCTTCAAATTGTGGATGCCTAATAAGTAAGTTGGTTGTTTGATGTACTATACAATAGATACTAATTATGTGTATACTGCCTTAGATTTAAAAAAAGTGTATACTGGTTCATGAGATATTGCCTAATTCTGCTGATAATTATCTGGCCATAATTCCTCCTATAAAGAATGGCAATAATAATGATGGGTTCCTAAAAGGAGAATCTGAGCCTGCCATCAGTACATGTAAGAGATGACTAAAGAAGTATGTCATAGAGCATATTGTTGCCTATATGTTTATGCGAAGTAGCTATTTCCTAAGTTTTTGCTTTTCTTTACATTTCTGCTTCTTACTAGCTATTCTACAATCTCAATACAAAAAGTGGAAGAGATTGTAGTTTGTAACTCAATATGAGTATGGATATAATTGGCATATTGTATTCTTTTGTAACCTTTTGACAGCTCGAAAAGATGAAACAAAAGGCATGGGCTCTGGATGGGAGCGTTTTGACTTCGACAAGGATGCCCCTTTGGATGAAGAGGAGATTGAAGGTAAGCTATTTGGCTGCTATTGCTTACTTATGGACTTTGTCAAATGGAATCCTTTTCTATATCATTTGTAGTATGACTGTTATTCTCGCGGCAATAAGGCAGCGTTAATATGGTAATAGGATGAACTGTACTAAAATCAAATTCCAAGCTTCTTGGCCTGCTCTAGGAAAGGCTGGATTTCGATACTGTTCCTTTATATGCGAAGTAGTGGTGAATTTAGAAGTTATGTATATATACTTATTTGTCTGGCTACTTGTAGCATACTGGAAATCCTCAACTTAATGATGATTTAAGGGATACAGCGTTTCCAATATATTCACAGTCAATGTGGATGTTAAGATGCCAGGCTAAAACAACATTTAGGAACTCCAACAAAAATGTTTGACAGTAAAAGTTTTGAAAAGGGAGTACTGTTATGTTATCCCTGCTTGTGAAGGATTTGTTTTCATTTCATCTAAAATGAAACTTATAATTTCCCTAAAATGTGTTGCGGACCTTTCTCAATAAAACATCTTAATTTGGATGAGGTCAATCCAAATAAAGCAAATGTACTATACTTTATATGTATCACGTGGAGATATGGATTTGATGTCTGGTTTGTTATAGCGAAGCTGCTTTTTTGCAGCAATTACATGATTATGTGTGATGTTTGCGTGAAACTAAGATGACTTCCTAACAGGGGCATAATGATATTTTTATTTGTTTCCTGTGGGCCTGTGGGAACCTTCCTTCTTGCTTATATCAATTTTTATGTAGACAGAGAGGTTCCTTATTATTTGCTCATACTGGTAAACACTGTTGACTGCTTCAGCTGCAGAAGATGATGCTGCTTTAGTCAAACACATTGGCAAAAGTTTTCGGTTTTCTGCGGTGGAGGTATGTTCACTTTTTGTTTGTGTTATCATTTCCTTCTCATAACAACATGATGCAAATGGGCTCTGGTCTTGTCAAAGGGAGAGCGAACTGATGTTCCTTCTGTTGTAAAATTTTGTTGATTTGAAGACTAGGAGGGAGGAAAAGATCAAGGCTGCTCATGATGAGGCTATCTTTGGAGTTCCCTCTCTTCTGCCACTTCCACCTTCCACCGAAACTGATTATGAAGCAGAAGAGGATAATGGCAAAAAGGACATCTCTGAAACTGCTCCTGCCACAAGTCTCATCAGCGGGCAGGTGATATCTTAAATCTTGACATTGCAGTTTGTTGCTCATTATTACACGGTTAGGTTTTTGCTTTTTATCTAGATTTTTTTTCACATTGTGCTTACTCATGCTCGTGATATATGAATTTAGGCACTTGCAATGCAACGAGGCTCTTGGCGTGATCGTGCGCGTAGATAATGAATTTGATGAATGCTTGGAAGATTTGTTAAAACAAAGTGACATGATCATGCTACTACTTAATTGATGACTTGATGCCAATGGAGGGGTTTTGTTTTTGGGCTCCTTTTAGATGGGTTGTCGCCGCCTGTTGCTTTTAGAGGAGCAAGTCCTCGTTTTAAACCAAGCAAATTGGGATGGAGAAGGATATCTATAGAATTGGCTTTTCAGCTTTAATATCCATAGTAGGTACCTGTGTGTCTGTTCTAAGTTTCGTATGGAGAAACTAGCCTGTATTAGCTTAGAGCAAGAAATTCTGTAAATATTTTTCTTTGGTTTTCTCAACTTCGAGCTCAGCCCTTGTCTCTTTTTGTATGTGGAACGTCAACGTACTGCATTGGCCAGATTCATCTATCTAGTCAATTGGTTGTGTAAACATAGGTCAATATTGTGAGAATGCACTTGAGAAAAATTTATTATTGATATTTTATTTAATTATAATACAATGAGCCATATTTATACAATACATATCATACTCCTATTCTATGTGGAACTAGGACTAATTCATAATATGTACATAACTATCTAACACTCCCCATCAAGCCGATGCATACTAATTATATGTACCGAATTTGTTACATATGTAACTAATATGAGGACCAGTAAAGGACTTGTTGAAAATATTTGTAAGTTGATCATTTGACTTCACAAATATTGTAACAATATTTCCTGAGATTGTCTTTTTTCTGACAAAGTGACAGTTACTCTCAATGTGTTTAGTTGTCTCATGAAACATCTGATTTGAGGCAGTATGAAAGGCATCTTGATTATCACACACAAGTTCCATCTTGCTGGCCTCACCAAATTTCAACTTATTAAGCAAATGTTTGATCCAAATTAGTTCACATGTTGCCACAGCTATTGCACGATATTCCGCTTCTACACTAGATCGAGCAACCACATTCTGTTTCTTGCTCTTCCAAGACATTAAATTACCTCCTACTAAAATACAATATCCAGACGTAGAATGTCTATTAGAAGGTGATCATGCCCAGTAAGCATTTGGGTACCCAACAATTTACTCATGGCCTCGATCTTCAAACAATAATCCTTTGTCTGGAGCTGATTTTATATATCGAAGAATACAAACAACTGCATTCCAATGACTATCATAGTGAGAATCCAGGAACTGACTTACTACACTCACAAGAAAGGAAATGGTAGATCTAATCACTGTAAGGTAATTTAATTACCAACCAGTGGCCTATATCTTGCAGGATCTCTAAGCGACTCCCCCTGTCCTGGTAGAAGGTTAGTATTCGGATCCATAAGAGTGTCAACAGGTCTACTATTTGTCATTCATGTCTCCTCAAGAATGTCTAAGGCATACTTCCGTTGTGAGGTTACAATATCTGAGCTAAATTGAGCGACCTCAATACCTAAAAAATACTTTAATCTGCCCAGATCCTTAGTCTGAAAATGATAAAACAGATGTTGCTTCAACTTATTAATACCATCCTGATCATTGCCGGGGTAATAACAATATCATCAACATGAACCACTAGATAAATACTGAGATTTGAAGCAGAATGCCGATAAAATACAGAGTGATCCGCTTCACTACGAGTCATATCATACTTCTGAATAACTGTGCTGAACTTACCAAACCAAGCTCGAGGAGATTGCTTTAGACCATCGAGGGACCGGCGCAACAGACATACAAAGCCACTAGACTCCCCCTGAGCAACAAGCAGGGTGGTTGCTCCATATAAACCTCATCCTCAAGGTCATCGTAAAGAAAAGCATTCGTGATGTCCAACTGATAGAGAGGCCAATGGAAAACTGCAGGTCTGCAGCCATGGATGGAAAAAGGAGGATTGATGCTATTTTAGCCACGATAGAGAAAGTATCACTGCAATCGAGCCCAAATATATGAGTATACCCTTTGGCAATAAGACGATCCTTAAGTCGATCAACCTGGCCATCTGGATCAACTTTGACTGCATACACCTAACGACTACCAATAGTTGATTTACCCGAAGGAAGAGGAACAAGCTCCCAAGTACCACACGTATGTAAACAGACATCTCGTCAATCATAGCTTGTCGCTACCCTGCATGAGATAGTGTTTCACCTGTAGACTCAAGGATGGAAACAAAGGACAAAGATGATACAAATGTACAATAGGGTGATGACAGACGATGGTAACTTCAAACGATATAATCGGGATTTGGATTAAGTGTGGAACGTATACATTTTCGTAATTTAATCAGTTGACTAGAGGGGATAAGTCCGTAGTATTAGCAGGGTCAGGTGCAGAACGTGAATCAGCTGGACCTGATGCTGGGTGCGAACAATGATGATAAGTCAGGAGTGGTGGATGTGTAAAAGGTTGAACTAGACTGGGTGGTGGAATTGGAGCTATAAGTGGTGGAGCTGCAACTGGAGTTGTAGGTGGTGAAGCTGGAGTTATAGAGGAAGATGACTGGGAGATAGTGACTGAATCTCCAGAAGATGGAATTGGTCCAAAATATCTAAGTGATTACCTAGACCGGTGAAGTATGATTAGGTTTTCAAAGAAGGTAACATCAGCATGCATAAGGTACCTCTAGAGGCCAGGATAATAGTATCGATATCCCATATACGTTTTCGAGTAACCCAAAAATACACACTTAACAGCACGAAGAGCTAACTTATCTTTTTCTGGAGTAAGGTTATGAACAAAACACATGCTCCCAAAGATACGAGGTGGAAGAGAGAACAAAGGTAAGTGGGAAAACATGATGGAGAATGGAACTTGATTTGGGATAGTTAAAGATGACATACAATTAATAAGATAGCAAGATGTAAGAACTACATCCCCCAAAAAATGCAACAGAATATAAGATTGTATGAGTATTGAGCAAGGTACGAGTAATTTCAATAAGATGTCTATCCTTTCTTTCAGCTACCCCATTTTGTTGGGATGTGTATGGATAAGATGTTTGATGAATAATCCCATGAGAGTTCATAAACTACTAAAATGGGGAAGAAAAATATTCTAGGGAATTATCACTACGAAATGTGCGGATAGAAACTCCAAATTAATTTTGAATTTAAGCGTGGAAGGTCTGAAAAATAGAAAACAACTCATATCGAGTTTTCATCAAAATATCTAAGTGCACCTAGAATAATCATCAATGAAACTAATAAAGTAGCAGAATCCCAAGGTAGAACTGATCCGACTAGGACCCAAACATCTGAATTGACTAAAGTAAAAGGTGATTCTGCTCAATTATCAAGACGCCGAGGGAAATAGGAGCGCGTATGCTTATCGAGCTGACATGGCTCACACTCTAGAGTGGACAAGTGAGATAAATTGGGTACCTTTTTCTGATGTTTTGACAAACTGGATGTCTCAACTAATTTCCTTTCTACGGAACAGCCGATTAGAAAATTCTATAGGTATAGATTTTATGAATCAAAAATAATGTGAAATAAAGATACCAGTCAATAGAGAACCTTTATATTTTTACAATTATGAATATTTTATGGAATAGAAATGGAATAGAAAAACTCAAAAAAAAATACGTATTGACCTTCTTTTTTTATTTCCAGTGTTACGCAATTTTCACACATATTTTGCCTATCTCGATAATGCTTTATTTTATGACAACACTATTAGCTCAAAAAATAAATAGTAGTAAAAAGAATTTGTTTTGAACAAAATAAATCTGGTGAATCAGTAACAAGACAAGTAGTTGATGGAAGACAAGATGTGAGTCCAGGTAATTTTGCAAGGATAAGCTAATAAAGTCCATCTGATTCACGCCTAGTACCAATTATCCGCCATGTATTGTGTTCTTGTATAAAAACAAGGTCATCAAGAAATAAAATAAAACATAAAAGTAATCTGGCTAAGCAACTAACATCTATGAGATTAAAAGGACTATCGAGAACCTAAAGAGCTGAATTTAAAGGTAAGGAAGGAAGTGGACTTGCTTGACCTATTTCATTTTCCATGGTTTGAGACTTGTTGGCCATTGTGACTATTGGAAAATATTGAGAACATGAGGAGATTTGTTACCAGAAATATGATCAGATGCACCTGAATCAATTACCCAAAACTCAGAGGTTGAAGATTGGGAGACACCGGTCACGTACTATCTATTTGAACAACGGAAGTTATCCCTAAAGATGTATGTTTACATACTTTGTACTGAAGGAACTCAATATAATCCGGTTAAGAAAACATCTAGATTGGATTCAATGCATTGGATCCAATGGATTGTGACTCAAAAGGCTTCTGATACGAATACCATTATAATGTTTACGCTGGGAAAAATTCTGGAAATTACTGTTCAGACCGGAAAAATCACTGTTCATGCCAGAAAAAAGTACAAAAGTGGTCGTAATTTGATTTAAATTAGATGGGTAGGATCGGAATTGCAATATGATAACAATGTCCAACAGAAAGTTTTTCAAATTCGCACTGCGTAGGACAGACCCGCCGCCGGAGGCAGATCTCTGACAGACGCGTAGGGGCGCGTGAGTAGGTCTTGTCAGGAGGATCTTTCTGGGTTTTGTTTGCCTCTTTTGGGAATCTTGTGGTGGTATTGGATTCGCATAACACTGATAATTAGTGACTTTGATACAAACAATCACTTAGGTCACTAGAAAATTGCACTGCGACTGAGTTCTTTCATCCACGATGTCGCTGGAATGACGCACAATGATCTTTCATCACCGATGCTCTATACCATGTGAGAATCAGTGGGGGACCCAGGATTTTTGTCAAGCGGGTTCAAAATGCAAAGAAGCAAAAATAACAAGACCATATGTAACTAGCTGGTTTCGAACTCAAGACCATATGGAAAATTTGAACCCTCTCTACCAGCAGGCTAGGCAATTTACTTGTTTCAAGCGGGTTCAAAATTATATCTATACCTTTACTTTTCTGAAGACAGAAAAATATACCTATATACATAGTGCCATTTTTTGATGAAGCGGGTTCATATGAACCCTCTTGACTCCATGTGGGTCCACCCTTGGTGAGAATGTACCGGAGAAATCTATTATTGATATTCTATCTAATTATAATACAATGAGCCCTATTTATACAATATATATCATACTCCTATTCTTTGTGGAACTAGGACTAATTCATATTATGTACATAACAATCTACATAATGATGGGAAGTTCTTGGAGGGAAGGATGCCGAGGGTCTATTTGGAAACAGCCTCTCTACCTCAGAGTAGGGGTAAGGTCTGCGTACACGCTACCCTCCCCAGACCCCCCTAAGTGGGATTATACTGGGTTGTTGTTGTTGTTGTTGTTGTTGTTGTACATAACAATCCAACAAATATAATGGTGGCAACAAATTGCAATAGTATGTTCTTCATCGAGAACCAGACTTACCTAACAGAAGTTCGAGCCATACTGGATGAGTAGTGGATTGCTTAGTAAACCTAGTCAGGTTTCTTCCTTGAAGAATACTGTAACCCTTTATTACTTATGGGCTTGCACTGGATAATCAATAAGTTCGTTCCTTAGTTCACTTTGTTCCGCGCATGTCAACCATGTATGCAGTGATACAGTAACTCGTTTTATTTGGCAATACGTAAAGTTAGAATTCTTGAGTGGCATAAACACTAGATGCCTTTATAAGTATTTTTATGGATGAATTTGGGTCACGCCATTTGGTGGTATTCGCCTTCGTTTTTCTAAGATCTCTTCCTTTTTTGGAAAGTTTCCGGTCTAGTCTTGAAATGGCTTTAAACTAGTTGATAGATAGCTAGAAAAAATCGCTCTGCAACTCCAATATAACCAAAAGACGGTGATGAAAATGTTGCAATTCCAACAATAGATCTCTCCCCTTTCTTTATACTGCTCCATTTTATCTTTTAAGTCATGTGCGATCTTTTCCTAATTTGTGTCAAATTGCTTAGTTCATCAGATGATTAATTCATATTAAACTGATGATAAGTGTCTTCTTTTTCTAAAATTTATGTATAAATATCTGAGTCTTTAGCTCAAATCACTTTATATAAGTTTATCATTGAATAGAAATATACCATGTGGGGTTTGGAGAGGGTAGTGTGTAAATATACATTACCCTACCTTGAAGGTAGAAAGGTTGTTTTTAAAAGACACCCGCTCAAAAAGATGAAAAGAAAGCAATAGCAAAAACAATAAGAAAATGAAGCAAAGGAACAACATGTAATAATAGAAATCTACCATTAACAGAATACAAGACTAACACTAATATTCCTGGTATGGGAAAGGAACACTTTCGACTACCTACTAGCATTCTACCTTAATTTTCAACCTACACACCTTCTTGTCAAGGGTCATGCCCTCGGTAAGTTTAAGGATACCTTTTGCTGTTCCACGTGACCTCCCCAAGCTTTTCAGCGAGTTATTGACAAGCATGAACACACTCTCCAGTAACCTTACACGTGACAATTTCTTTCACAATACTGCAAAGAGAGAAGAAACTTAGGGTGGAAAATGCTCAACATCCATTTCATATCTTATTCCTCTGAGTAGACTCTTTGCTGTTTCCTTCTCCTGCATCAATAACCAAAATAGAGCAAGGGAAGCAGCTAAAAAGTTTGTTTACTTGAACTATACATAGGCAAATAATTTAACTTAAACACTGAGTTATTGAATCTTAGTCTAATTAGAAACAAATATGAACTTACTGGGCCAGAGTAATCAAGAAGGCGGGTGCAATAAACCTCTGCTTCTTCAAATCTCTTTTGAGTCTTATAGTATCTAGCAAGGAACATTAAGGCTTCAACCATGTTTGGACCTTCTCGTTCTTCAGCTTCCATCCTTTCCAAATCCTTCTTGTAGTAGAATGCTGCTTCATCAGAACGGTCAAGTTCAGCATGCAGTTTTGCCAGCTGGTGAAGAGCAATAGCTTCTCTATCATTACAATTTGCAGCCCTTCTGTAACATTTGATTGCTTCTTCAAGCATATGAAGCTGTTCTGTCTCATAGCATTGGGCCATTGCAATCCATAACCGAGAATCATTAGGCTGCAAGAACACTGACTTTTTAAAGTAATTAAGGGCATAATAGGGCATTCCCATCATCTCATATGCTTGCCCTAACCCATACCAGGCTCGATAATCACATGGGTTTATGTCCACAGCCCGCCTATAGGCATCAACTGCTGCTGGAGTGTTTTTCATCTCAACATACTCATGACCCATAAGTGTCCAAGCTGACAAATAATTTTTGTTTAATTTGAGGGCCCTCCGGAAATACATGACCGACTTCTCGTGCTGCCCCTTCAAACTGTAATAGTTCCCGACAATGCAACAAGACTCTGGCCTGTATTTATCAGTCAAGAATACTCTGTGTGCGAGATAACTTAAGGCTGAACAACATTCCTTGGCATACAGCACATTGGAATACATATCCATGTCTTCAATCCTGTAAGGGTCATTTCTTAGAAGTTCTTCAAATATAACTTCCACTTGTTCAAATTCTCGCAGGCTGTACTGAGCTTTAGCGATTTGGGCCTGGACATAATTGCTAAAGCTGAAAGTTCCTTGCAAGTGCTCATATTTTGCCAATGATTCATTGTGCAAACGGAGTTCTTGGTAAGCACTGGCTAGGAAGAAGTCTTTCATCCAGTGGTTATCAAGATTCAGACTCTTCAATGTCTCAATTGTAGTGCACAATGACTGCAATTCAGACCAAGCACTCCAGTTCCAAGGATAACTATTTACTGACTCAACAAGAACTGACCTAGCAAGATTGTCACTGCCTTTCTGCTTAAGAACAAGTCCGTACAAGTAAAGACAAAAGGAGTCTATTGTTCCATTTTTGCGAAGTGCAGACAACTCTCGCTCAAGAGAAACCAGTTCCTTGTTCACAACATCACTTTTGCCTAATGGTCCCTCAAGTTCAATTATCTCTTCTTCTTTTCGCTTTTCCCCAGCCTTCAGGAAGAATCAAGAAGCAGAATAAGTATCAAGGCCCATCTGGTACATTTCATGATAAAAAGAAATTTGAATAACGCTACTTCAGGTTGTATTCTTTTCATATATTTGTAGAAGTTTGATAACATCTGAGAACCAGACTAAGATGAGCTTTATTCAAACGGTGGCACTATCATTTTCAAAGCAAAACTCAAATAGCAAGCGGCAAACCATCAAAGGCCTCCGGCTTAGAATTGAACAAAGATAAAGATTTGATACCTACTCATCCTTGTCTCTTTTCTAAATTGCTAACTCAAAAACTTGATTAAGGAGAAGAAGATTGAAAAAGAGAAAATTGGAGTGCACTACCTTTCCTCCCTTTGACCATTTTCTGTCACCAGTAGGGTTAGGAATGGAGATTAAGTAAAGGTGGCTAAGGGCTATTACATTTGTGTTGGTCAGGATTTGCCTCAAATAGCTCTTTGTGCTTCTATTTTATAACAGACTTAGCCAAAGATTGGACATTCAGGAGTTAGTTTGAGTCACTATATAGTTAACACTAGTTTATTACTACGGATTATTTTTACAACTGTTTACACTGTTATTCTTGAATCCATGAGCGAGTTTAATCATTTGGAATAAGGAATAAACAAAAGTAAATCAAAACATCAGATGGGAGGAGTGACAACATAACTAAAATATATTCAAATACATTTCTGGTCCAACAGCAGCACTTATTGGGCAAGCTAAGAGATAAAAGAAAAGGGACAAACACCATTAAACATTTCATAGTTTGATGTGAATTACAAGTCTAATAGATATACTTAGACCCAAATCAGCAAACTTTCGGCAGTTACACAAGAATAATAAGATGCTACACTTCAGATATGTGACTTAGAAGCAAAGTTGAAGGAAAGCTGTTTAAAAACGTGAAAGTACAGGAAGCTACAGAAGACCATTCACCCTCTATCCTCCAGCTTGGTGAGGGGTAAGCCAAAGAAGCAAAGGAGAAAGAGTCATATATAGCCTCCAAATGCACTAGTAAGCCAACATGCAGCAAGATAAAGGCTCCCAAAAGCCTAGCAATCTTTTCTTGAAAAATTGAAGATGCAACACACACAGAATGGAGCTTTCTAAATGGTGGATTTCTTTCTTCTTTAGAGCCATCCAATCTAGAAACAGAAATGTCAACTTTCCGTTAAAAGAAAGCTCTACCCGCATATACTACCAGAATGTTCTACTACTTTTATACTTCTCTATTGGACCTTTCCTTCCTTCTTCCTTGGAGTCTGGAGACTAAATTAAATGGCAGATCTGACATGCTACCCCATCAAACACACATGAAACATATTCTAGAGCTTATCCTGATGCGAGTGAAAGGTCAAAGATATGAAATACAGGGAGGGAAGACCTTTCATACATTTACTTATAGAGTGAAACTATCTTGAAGGAGACTAGTAGTCCATAACCCATCTAGACACTATCCGAAACTATAGCTTCTGTTATTCATAGAATTGAATGACACTGGATTAAAAAGTGAGTGTTAAAGACTTCAATAATGAGAGACACCACTTTCTTTGAGAGTACCAAGTGAAGAAAATCATTGTTGGTTCCGAAGTTATTTTCTTTACTTCACCTTAGTAAGTAAACAGAAACATAGGAGAGTTAGGCACATCCACATGCATATAATACCTAGAGAATTCATGAGACAAAAGAGGACATAAGAATTCAGTGATTGACAATAAATTTTGGATCTTTTTTTTTTTTTTTGATTTGCATCGGGTGTCCGAGTCTCTAAGAGCCCCGACTAATCCCAGGGATGCACATGCCCTCGGCAAGGAGTTTCCCGCAAGTGCACCACAGTTAATTCAAGTTTTACCCAGTCCGATGGCCCTCAGAAATTGTTTGCACCCAGTGGGTTTCGAACTTGAGACCTTGAAAAGGAGCAAACCCCAAGGCTCAAGTCTATTGCCACCATGTCAACTCCTGAGGGTTCAATAAATTTTGGATCTCTCCATACCCTTTTCTTTCAAAGGTCCCTTTAACACCTTCGAAATGCAATGTATTCTAAAATAGTGCAAATCATAATTAGGTAAACAACACAGGAGCATTTCCTAGCCATAACTTCTCCTTGACCATCCACTTACCAATCAATTTGAATTATCCAGGACGCGTTCTCCAAAAGGCAACTATCTCAAAGACAAAATTCTCCAAGCTTTAAATGACATAACTGTCATTGGTTTTGTTAACGCCACTTCTTGACTTGACTCTCAAAATTTCCTTAGCTGAAATTTGACCAGTTTGAGTAATATATTTGAATGCACTCCAGTTGACATTACTATTTCATATTCACCAATTAAAAATTTCATCTCTTTTATTCAAGTAACAGCACACTCTTCAATGTTAAGCTAGTGCCTTATAATGGGAAAACTCTGTTGGAGTTAAGAATGACCACAATACCCTTGCTGAGGCACACCCTACATAAACGGAAGTCCAATTACTGATATTGTATTTATTTTGTGTTTTGTAATTGTAATCAGCCCACTTCTTTAGTGAGGCCCATTTTTTTGTATTCTTTGTTAGCTGGCCCAATTTGGGATATATTACATGAGATGAATTCTGGTCCATTGAACAGCTTATGAAATAATAGACTCGACTTCTCTTCTCTCTCGTTGTTACTTCAATTTCTCAGCAAATATTTCAATCAATCCATGGAAATCACTGTTTTCACATGGTATCAGAGCGGAGATTTCGTTCCTACTCATCACCAGCTTCCTCGCGGTGTTACCCTCACCTATTGTTATCAGATTCTCCTTCTTCTCTGAGAAATTTAGGGTTTTCTGATTTCATCCGGTCTTCTTCCGCAATCGCTGATTTTAGGGATTTGTATTACGTGAGATTCATCGATTTGGCATGAAAGTAAATCGATTTTTGAGGATTTGTTTATCGCCCAGCTGTTAGGGTTTGATTCCTTTCAAATTCAAGCTCGCTAATGTCTTTCGATCGCAAAGACGAAGGGTATTCTCTTATCTAGCTAATTTTCTGCTGTTCAAATCTCTTAGATATTATTTGAGGTGAAGATATATTACTGCATGTGGTGTGACTGAAATCTATAAACTTTCTGATTGAATAATTGAATTCCAAAAATGGTTAATGTTGCTGATAATTCTGCTCCTACTAGTTTCATACCTGACCCTTTGAGTCCCTTGTTTCTCCTGTCTTCTGATGTTCCGGGAATTTCTTTGGTCAGTAATCCCTTTTCTGGGACTGGTTTTGGAGAGTATCCCTATCTGCTAGGAATAAGATAGGGTTTATTGATGGAACAGTTCTCAAACCTCCGAAAAATTCCCCTCAATTTAGGCATTGGGATAGGTGTAACAATATGGTCATATCTTGGCTCACCAATTCTCTTACACCAGAGATAGCTGAAAGTGTTCAGTATTCTGACACTGCTCAAAGTATTTGGACTCAGCTTAATAAGAGGTATGGTACTGTAAATGGTACCAAGGTCTTTGAAATAAAGCAGGAGTTAGCATCTACAAGTCAAGGGTCTTTGGATATAGCATCCTACTTCAACAAACTAAAGAGATTGTGGGATGAGTTGGGTTTCATGCGTGCATCTCATGGTAGCACTTGCACATGTGCTGCAAAATCTGAGCTCCAAAGAGAAGATGATGAGAACAAGCTGCATCAATTTCTCATGGGGCTTAATGAGACCTATATTGGGGTCAGGAGCAATATGCTCATGATGCAGCCTCCTCCATCCCTGGACACTGCCTACAACATCTTGCTTCAGGATGAGAGACAAAGACAAGTTTCCTCACCATCTCAATTCCGTAATGATTCAGCTTCTTTCAATGCTCACCTCACCAACAAGTTCCCAGGAACACCTGCCCCTCATAAGCAGTTCAATCAGAGAGTCAACTTTGATCTAAATAAGTCAAGTATAGTGTGTAGATATTGCAAGAAACCTGGACATTTGGTTGACAAATGTTATAAGCTCCATGGGTTCCCACCAGGTTTCAAATTTACAAAGGGTAAGAGGACTGCATCAAATGTTGAGGTGCAAGGCAATCCAAGCTCTGTTGGTTCTCAGAACAATGTTGAGAGTGCTCAGAGAACCTCTGAATCAGAATCCTTGATTCCTGGATTGACCAAGGAACAATATTCACAACTTATGTTGTTGCTTCAACAGACACAAATTTCAGAGTCACAGCCTCAATCCAGCCTTATGGCATCTGCCAACTTTGCTGGTACTTTCTCTCCACCCAGTTGTTTAAAGAATGTATCTTATGGTGCTTGCATGTTAACTAAAGTAAATGAATGCATTTGGATTATAGATTCTGGGGCCACTGATCACATGACCTCTAATAAAGACCTTCTATTTGACATTAAGCCATTAATCATACCATACTTAGTTACCTTGCCCAATGGTTATAAGGTCAAGGTAACATGTACTGGTTCCATTCAATTCCTTTGTTTCAC
>MU713885.1:6203-21667 GCA_026770625.1 Nicotiana glauca | reverse complement strand
CCGTACCGATCCCTCAGACTCTACCAAGTTTGTCCGTGAGTAGCGGGACCTATGCAACCTAGAGCTCTGATACCAGCTTGTCACGACCCGGATTTTCCACCATCAGGAGTCGTGATGGCGCCTACTGTTGGAGCTAGGCAAGCCAATACTTACACCTTTTCAAAAACAACACAACAGTAATAACAATAATAAAACTTTAAATGAAAGTGGAAGTCTTTTATAACATAAGTAAATGAAAACCCAAAATGCGGAAGTTTAATATTTTACTACCCAAGACTGGAGTTGCTATCTCACGAACTACTAATGAATACTACAAACAAGTCTGAATAGAAAGAAATACACAATGTCTGTCTCGATTCAATGAAAACAAACAAAAGATATAGAAAAAGGGACTCCGGCCTGCGAACGCCAGCTAAGCTACCTCGTAGTCCCTGGACTGAAGTCAGCTCCCACACGACGTGCTACTGCTGTGGTCCAAAAGCTGCTCCGGTACCGTGATATGTGCAAAAAGCACAGAAGTGTAGCATCAGCACAACCGACCCCATGTGCTGGTAAGTGCCTGGCCTAACCCCAGCGAAGTAGTGACGAGGCTAGATAGGACTACCAATCAACATGTATAGTTCTATATATATATGTGCAATAAAAGGAAAGAATACAAAAACTAAACAGTTAAAAGGGAGGGAAACATGCTATGGGGAGTACAATCCAGATATAAAAGGTCATCAACTTAAATAAGAAACAGGGCACAACAATAATTAATAGAGACAAGAAATCCAACAGTTGCACGGCATCAACCTTCGTGCTTTTACTCTCATCCTCACCCAAAGCACTCAAATAAAAATGCACGGCATCACCCTTCGTGCTTTCCTCACATAACTCTCATTTCATGGCGCGAAATGATCCTTCGTGCAAACATAATCAATCAATAGCACGGAATGACCTTCGTGCATAATATAATCAACAATGGCACGGAATGTCCCTTCGTGCATAATATAATCAACAATGGCACGGAATGTCCCTTCGTGCATAATATAATCAACAATGGCACGGAATGTCCCTTCGTGCATAATATAATTTAACAATGGCACGGTATGTCCCTTCGTGCATAATATAATCAACAATGGCATGGAATGACCCTTCGTGCACCATCACTCTTCCTCACCCAAACAGCAATCACAACCAAACGGGCGAGGGAAAATAAATAATAGCAAGAAATGTCCCGGCAAGGGAAAAACACAATTAAACAGCTAAATCCCGGCAAGGGAGCAATAACAACAACTTACACATCCCGGCAAGGGAGATAATCACATCTCTTTCCAATTCTTTCATTTCTTACTCAATAGCATTTTATTGTTTGAGCCAACGCTCCAAGGAATTCACAATTCATAAATAATCCTCAAACTTCTCACATTATGTAGAAAATCATTAATTATCTTGGGAGAGTCCCAAAGTATACCAAAACAAGTAACAACAAAAGACCCACGGTCACACTAGACACCGGTGTATAGATACTCGTCACCATGCCTATACACCGTACTCGATCATTTAGCAATTAACAATAAATAATACTCTAATCCTATTCCCTCAAGCCAAAGTTAGATCAAACACTTACCTCAATTGCTAAATCCACTCACCTCTAGTGTAGATTTACCCCTCGAATTTGCCACAAAACCACTCGAATCTAGTCACAAATTACTTGAATGTATCAACAAATACTAATTGAATCAACTTGAATGCATAAAGATGAGTTTCCCAAAGTTTTACTCAAAAATTACGAAAATTCCCCCGGACCCACGTGGTCAAAACCCGAGGTTCGAACCAAAACACGGTTACCCATTCCACCATGAGTTCATATCTATGATTTGTTTTGAAATCGGACCTCAAATTGAGGTCCAAATCCCCAATTTTAAGAAAACCTAGGTTCTACCCAAAATCCCCATTTTCACCCATGAAAACCTTGATTTTTAAGATGAAAACATGATAAATGATGTTAAAGATTGAAGAAATTAAGTGAAAATCAACTTACAAATGGATTGGAGAAGAAAGTTTTCTTGGAAAATCGCCTAAGGAGTGTTTGAGTTGAAAGAATGAAGAAATGAGGTGAAAATTCGACTAAGTATGAAAAATGCAGGCCTCTGAACCCCGACCAAATATGGGATTTGCGAACAAGCTTTGCATTTGCGAAGCTAGGCCAATGCTGGGACTTTCACATTTGCGAGACCTTGGTTCGCATTTGCGAACTTGGGCCATTAGGGGAATGTTCGCATTTGCGAATATTTTGTCGCATTTGCGATCATCAGCCAGATTTCTCTTCTTCGCATTTGTGAAGGGTACTATCGCATTTGCGATCATAGGCCTCAAATCTCAAAAATCGCAATTGCGATAAATGGCTCGTATTTGCGAGCTCGCAATTGCGAGTCTCCACTTCGCAATTGCGAAGATCACATAAGCAGAATACCAGATTTTTCCAAAAATGAGAAATGCAATCCGACACCTATCCAAAACTCATCCGAGCCCTCGGGGCTCCAAACCAAATATACACAAAACCTCAAAAACATCCTACGGACTTACTAGCGCGATCAAATCGCCAAAATAACATCAACATCAATGAATCAAGCCTCAAATCACATGATTTTCTTCTAAGTTTTATAAATTCAATTTGGAACTGATAGTCCGAAACACGTCAAATGACGTCCGTTTTCAACCAAACTTTACAGAAAGCACTTAACACATATTTAAGACTTGTACCGGGCGTCGGAACCAAAATACGAGCCCGATACCATTACTTTTTGATCAAATTTTATTTTCATTTTCCTTAAACATTTTCAGAAAACAATTCCATGGAAATATTCATTCCTCGGGCTTGGGACCTCGGAATTCGATTCCGAGCATACGCCTAAGTCCCATATTTTTTTGCGGACCCTCCAGGACCGTCAAATCACGGGTCTGGGTCCGTTTACTAAAAATATTGACCGAAGTCAACTTTAACTATATCAATATCAAAAATTTTCATTTTTCACACAGAACTCATATTTAAGCCTTCCGGCTACACGCTCGGACTGCGCACGCAAATCGAGGCAAATAAAAGTGAGGTTTTCAAGGCCTCGAAAGCACGGAACGAATGAGGAAACAGGTGATGACCCTTTAGGTCGTCACAAAAAGGAGTAAAGGACTCTTCGTGAGGACGGACCACTTGGACAGTACTCTTGAGGGAAGTAGTCCACTTAGATTTTCTCTATTTTCTTTTCTCTTTTTAGGTAGTGTAATAATTCCCCCTTGGTTTTTCGTTTGACCACGGTTCTTTTCCAAGGGATTTTCTTGAACCGGATTAGGTAGATTTTTTTTTAGGACTCTGAAGACTCTCTTGGACTAGGATGGGTAAGGGCAGGAACGCACCCCTTGATGTATACACCTGCTAACAATTAAACGAACTTGAGAGTGCGACGTCTAGGCTCATGTATAGACTCATAATTTATGCTTTAATTGTGCACACCTTGTCTTGCTTGAATGCTCATGTGAGTGTGTTGACGAACTAATTCGGAATGAGTTACTTGCCAAGTGTGTGTGAGAAATTACCTGTATTCGGTGCTTGCATGCGATACCTAGAACTTGCCCGGTGTGTTTGCAAAGCGAAATAGAAGTTGTTTGGTTTTAGAGATGATTGTGGCATTTCTTTGTGTAGGCAGTCTAATTATAAATCCACCTATACGTATTATCATAGTTAACCCCTTTGAGCTTAAGCCTGATTCTTTGGTAACCTTGTAATAACCTAAATCCATGTGTTGAATAGCTTGACTATTTGACCCTTTGCCTCCCAGAAGAACTTGAATTGCTAAAGATCATGTAAAAGTCGAAGTGTGGGGTGATAGGGGAGTAGAAAAAAGGGAAACCAGGAAAATATTTGAAGGGTGCAATGGTTGTTAAAAAAATGTGTATTGAAAAATAGAAGAAGGACCTTGTAAATAAGTGGTCCTACAATAGTGAATAGCAAGAAAAAGCCAATTGCACCTAGAAAAGTGGGGGTAGCTTATGAAACAAGTGTGGGAGAATGACTGGGATGTACACGGAAAATGGAATAAAGGAAGAATGTATTAAAAGTGCTTAGGGAGGTTAGTCACTATATCCAAATATATCCTACCCGTCCCTTAGCCTACATTACAACCAAATAAAGACCTCTTGATCTTAGACTAAAACAACTCGATTAGTAGAGTATTACACTAAAAGCAAGCTTATGGTGTATCTGTGTGGCATATGAATGTTCTTTGCTGAGAGTGAGTGAATTCTTTCTATCTAAAGTTCTTTGTGCTTGATTCTATATGTGTGGAACTTCTCTCAATTTATTGATGTGAGGGCATATGACTCAGAAAGAAAAAGCAAGCTTTCACCTCTGTTAGAGTAACTAGAGTGAGCATGTGTGTGGCATGGCATTAGAGTCTGCATCTGAGGTGTGGCAGTTGCACTGCTTAGGTTGTTCTTTCATAATGGCGGGTGTAACATAAAAATTGGGTAATTTGTCGAGCGATTAGGCCTAGAAGTATGGTTCAACTTGCTCGAGGACGAGCAAAGCTTTAAGTGTGGGGTGTTGATAATAGGTGAATTGAACTATGATTAAGCCTCAAAAGAACCACTTTCTTGTAGAGTTTTTATGGTAAAAGAGATAGCAAGATGCTCTTATTAGTGCTTTTTATGTTTTGCAGGTTACATACAGTAGAAGAAGGCTATGGAGTAGTTTTGGATCAATTATGGAGGAAAAAGAGGCCAATCGCACAAAAGTCGCCAAATGCACAATGTGAAATACACAAACCACATCTGGAGGTGAACTGTCGCGGTCCCGGCGTAACCGCGGCCGGACCGCGACGAGAAGCTATTTTGAGATTCAGAGAGGCCATTTGGTCGCGATCCTAGCGTGACCGCGGTAGGACAGCGGCAGGCAACGGAAAACTGAGGGACTAAAGTGCAAGTTCCGAAATTCTTAGCCCAAAACCCTATTTAAATACTAAAACTCGCTCAAGGGAGGCATGTAATATTTTTAGAGAGTACTTTGGCAAGAAAAACAAGTGTGAGAGATCACCCAAAACATCATTACTCTTATTCTTCTTTATTTTTCTTGCAATTTTATGATTATGAATCTTTTCGTATTTTATTCCCCCATTTTCATGAGTAACTAAAACCCTTAATCTAAGGTTTTGGTGGAACCCGTTGAGAATAACTTGGTTGTTTTATTAATATAATTGGATTTGATTGTTAATCTCTAATTGTTCATCTATGTTTTGATTGTGGATTAGTTGAAAGGGCCCTCAATTATCCGTTCATATTTATTATGTATCTTCTTGAGAGAGAGTGCATATTTAGGTGATTGTATGAACAACATCACTCCCGGAGTATAGACGAGAGTCATAACCGAGGGTTTAGGGGTTGGATTAGAGATAACGAAATCCCGGGTGCAATCTAAGTGAACCGTATTGTGAAATTAGCTAGCGTAGCTTGAGAGAGTGCGTCTAGTAGATTGTCATAATTACTTGAGAGAGAATTATGATAGATTGAGAGTTCATGATTGTTAGGGACAATTAAATAGAGGTTATAAGACATATACAACCAAGGAAATTACCAATGGGGGAAATCATTGCCTTAGACTTTATTTCTACTGTTTACACATCAAAGTTAGTTAATTTTCAGTTATTAATTACTTTCAGTCTTTAGTTGTTAGAAAATCAACCCTTGTGAATTAGAAAGTTTGGGAAAACAGATTGTGTGAATTTAGTGAATCCGACAGTAGTAATTGATAGGTTAATTCTCTGTGGTTCGACTCTGGGCAATAATACTCGGATTATATTTGCAACGCCCGCGTAGTCTTTTGCGAGACTCAGTTGAGCGTGATCAAATTTTGGAATGCTACATGCATAGCTCAATTGAAAGGAGGATATATCAAAGGAGATAGAACAAAACATATTTCACCGAAATTCTTTTTCACTCATGATCTTCAGAAGAATGGTGAAATAGATGTACAACAAGTTCGTTCAAGTGATAATTTGGTTGATCTGTTCACTAAGGCATTACCAGCCTCAATATTTGAAAAGCTGATTTATAAGATTGGAATGCGTCGTCTTCGAGACACTAAGTAATTTTTCATCAGGGGGAGTAACTACACGCTGCACTCTTTTCCTTAACCAAGGTTTTGTCCCGCTGGATTTTCCTGGTAAGGTTTTTAACGAGGCAGCAAGCAATGCATACTATAAATAACTATGTACATCTCAATATTTTTTTTGTAAGTTCTTAATGAGGCACATTATCTTACATGGATATCCAAGTGGAGTCTTATGAATAGTTTGTACATTGGATGCTACATTGGATGCCCATGTTGTGAATAACATAAAGATTAATTCTCCTATTTTATGTCCATCATCTTTACTTTTTATGCCTATAAAAGGCCATGTAATTGCAATGGAAATATACACCAAAATGAAAGAAGAAAAGACTTCTTCCTTTTTTCTATCTCTTTTTATTTACATTTTACTGCATTGTTTTTATTTTATAACGTAATGATCTTTTTTGCTCACTTCTAATTTGAATAGAAGAAATTGTATATAGTCAATTCCAAATTCCAATCAATGAACAACACGGTTAATAGAAAAAAAATTGGCAAGTGGTTTCCAAATTCTCAAGTTATATTTTTTTTATAACTTTTTAGATGTTTTAACTATTTATTTTAATTGTATAAATATTTATTTTCAGGTAAAATTCAACAAAAGATTAACTAAAATTTTATTAGTTTTGGCCAAATAAAAATATTTAGTCTAAATAATGTAGTTATATCCAAATTCTATTAGAAAAAAATTATCTAAAAAAGTAATATTCTTAAAAAGGTAAAAAATATTTTATTTTTCGAAAAAATGCCACATAGACAGAAAAATCCACATGGCAGCCGAGTGCACCCACACTTTTTGCCACATATCAGTGTCTAAGAGGTAATGACTCTCAAAAGAAGTTGAGGGAGTAATTAAGACCGAACATAGTTCGGGAAGAATACTAATAATCTGAGCCAATTTTATGGTGTTTTAACATATTTTGCCTATTAAATTCGACCACTGGCCCACTCGATAAATGATTTTTGTTAAGAGTTACTCAAGTGAAACTAGGAGCATGAGGGCGAAAGGTAAAACTTAGCTAACTTTTTTACTTTAACTTTTTAAAACAATACGTATTTTATAGTATAAATTACTCTTTATGTAATCAAAAACTAAATAAGAAGTAGATTAAGTCATAGTTTTTAAATTAAAATATTTAGTATCATGCTAAAACATTTATAATAAGGGGAAAAAGTTATTTAACTCTCTAAATAATGATCATATTATACAAATCTTTGGATAAGATCTAAATTAACTAAAATCCATACACGACATGGTGTACTATTTCAGAAACTAATGTACAAAACGCAGCCAGTTGTAAACTATACTACTGTTGACTTACAATCTGTCTCAGCTCAAGCTCCTCAGCTATAATCACAAGGAGATAAAAATCAATAAAACAAGTAAGCAGGTTGATGCTACCGCGACTACCTCTTATAATCCATCAACAACTTATGTACAAAATTACGTTTGGGGAAGCAGACTATCTCAGCTTAAAGCATATCCCCAGAATTCCTAAGAAGACTATGATTACACTTACAGCTACGAGTGCCTTGGATATGTAGAAACTTGATGAAAATGAACTCAATGCTGCCGTCTTTGAAGCTTCATCAGCTGGAAAATCATCTGTATCTTTCGCATTTGCACTCAAGTCTTCAGCCACTCGACCATACCCTTTAACTTCTTTGCACATAGTATCTTGTGTCTTATCACGGGAGATAGCAGCTCCAGCAGTAGAACTGTCTTCAATGGAGAATTTATCACTCTGCACATGCCAATTATGATATATTTCAGTGTTGTCACCTTTTTGCTTTTTTTTTTTTAAATTTATTTTATTTTATTTTGTGGTGAGGGATTGGGGAGACTTACCTCAGACACAGTTAATAGTCCTTTGTAATTTGCTCCACCCTTATCAGAATCAACAGGCACATGACACTCAGCTCTTCCAGCTCGACGTTTCATTTGGAAACGTATTCTTCTAGGAGAAGTTCCTTGCATTCCAGCTCCAAACTTCTTGTCATCAGGTTGATTCTGCTTGAGCCGAGTCCTTAGTTTTATTCCAGTTCCAAAACCAGAATCACTGCCTACAGTGCTATAAGCGCTTGAGTCTTCAACATTTAGTAAGTAGGGGACCTGCATTCCACCAGAACCAGCAGACAAAGCAGCATCTCCAGGGTAGTCATTGTTAAGGAAGTCGAGATTCCCCATCGAGTTATCATTGCTAACATTAGGTGTCTCAAACGCCTCTTCCACTGTAGTTGCAACAGAATTAACCTCTCTCATTAGTGCAGTCTGCGCAGAATTTCTCCACAGCACCTTGGCTTCAAATAAATCTGTCCCAACCTGGGATAAAAGAACATCAGCAGAAGATCAGTTTTCCGAGAAAACAGTTAAATTTTCAAGTAACTGACGCCTTGAGATAACTTGCCGTTGCATGAAAAAGAAAGACACCTACAGAGCTCCACTTACTGGCTCTTGCATAACTTGTGCCATCGACTCACTACACAATCCAAAGTCCTTAATTGGTGACCTTGTTATAGTGTTGATACTGCTTGATGCAAACTGGACTGTCCTCAATTCCAGTCCAGAATCTTCATAGGAAAGCTCATCAGAGCTGTCAAGAACTGAGTTGAAAAACTCATTAATATCAAAGGCATTTGTTCCATTCTGAAACTGGACATCCTTTTGATCATGGCTCATCTCATTGATCACGGGAGCATGTAAGTAAGAAGATCCAAACTCCACCTGCAACTGTGCATGCAAAGGGGAGCAGATCTTCCAATCAAGATGCTGTGGTGAAGGGTCACAAAAGATTTCCAATAGTTTCTCTAACTCAGGATCCGACTAAAATATGAAGCAAAAAAAAAAAGTAGATTATTAATTTAATCAATTGTCTGCATGAAAAACTCAATATTTAAAAATAAGAGAGAAAAAAATGTAATAAGTCTACTTACTGGTACTGATGTTATGTCCAACATCTGATCTTCAGTATCATCAACAGTGCAACTATCGCCGCGACTGTCAATAGGTAATCTTGTGCCATGTGTTTCGCCTCCAGAAATTTTTGGTGGATTGCTTTTATCACTATCACTTTCCATGATTGGATATGGAGTCACTGCATCTGAAATTTCATTATCAGGTGATTTTCCAACAGCAGGAGAAGAAACAAGCTGTTGAACCTCATCCAAGTGTGAACTTTCAACATCTTCATCTTGCTTCAACTCATTCTTCTTAAATAGACGACAAAGCACAAAGGCTCCCTGCACCAGGAAAATGTTTACCAATATAAACCAAGTTACGTGGCTACATTGGCTACATCACAAACAGGAATAGAAACATAAGCTAATAATGATTAAATCTAACAATGGAGCATCTGATCCGCAGTTGTTGACTGGGACATCTAAACTTTATGTTGTCTGATTTCTGTTACTAGTTTGTGTATCAATGGCATTATAAACAATTCTTTACAGAAAAGAAGCTAGAAGTGCGACTTTTCTTGCAAGAAATGTCAATCGAACCTTTTAAATCTCTTTTACAGAATAAAAGTGCAATCATATACAAATCTTTTTGCGGTTATAATAAAGGATTCTACTTATGCATTTATCAATCTGATGCATCTAATACAACAAAATAGTTGAGATAGCTAGATAGATGATTGAGGATGAGCCAAACACCCAATTACGACATGCTTCTGACATGCTACTAATCCAATTTACCCCCCTCCCCCAAAAAAAAAAAAAAAATTAGCAATTCAAGAATTGTGATTCATACATGAGCTACTAACAGGATTCGCCAAGTCAAAACACTTACCATAAACAGAGTTTCTAGTGAACAAACATACAACAAGATATAGCACAGAAGCCAATATTTAGTACAGCTACTCTTGGAATATATGCGACACTTCAAATATATAATGTTAGTTACGCTCAAGAATATCCATTTAAAGGTTTTTAGAAAAAAGGGTGTAACTATGAATTTGTGCTCCCTAATATCATAAGCTACTGTAATTCGAAAGTTCAATACATACATGGACTAAGACTTCATAAAACCATATCACAAACAGAATCTTATGTCATAAATAATCTTTCCTTTTTGTTCATCCAATATTTAGAATCTAGTTGTTCTTCATTGCACATGCTAATGATGACAAATTTGGTAATTTGGAGCACCATCAATTTGATATTGAACTGGATAACTTGGAAAGGATCCGGGATAAAGTAATTTTGATCTCTATCTCACCCTTTTCCACCATTAAGTGATGCTTGATTGTCATAGATAGCATACAATTACCAGAGGACAAGATAGCTTCATCCTCATATAATTACATCTCATCGGCCAAGTCTAAGTGCAAGAGGATACCTAGGACAGGAATCCTCTTACTGATAGGTCTGACAAGTCAAATAATAAGGATTGGATAGGTCTGACAAGTCAAAGAGTAGGATCAGATAGAATTATGGATTATAAAATAACTTATTGTAAATTAGCTTTGCCTTATGCAGGAACTGTGCTGTCCATACGAACGGAATGTAAAAATTATAAATAAGTAGGTACACCCTACATTTTGTGGTTCCCAACAGAAGATGAGAGGACTAACTATAAGTTTATACTTTAACTAGCCTATCATATTCCATTCCATTAAAGTAAACACTATTGATTTCATGTCACCTTAAGACGTGATTTCTCTGAGTCAAAAAACCGTCAGATATACCACTATACATTTCAAGTAGATTAGGTTAACCTATGATTTCACATATGGCACAACCAACCTTTTTCAAGCTAAAATAAAATTATCCAAAAACCAAGAAACATGAAAAAGAAGTTGAAATTAAAGAGAGATCAGAGATTTCAGAAGCCCAACCTGTCCAGGGTGTAAACCATCCAATGACTTGTCAGTTGCACGATATTCATGAATCACCCAATTAGTCCTCTTCCCTTCAGGAGCTCGCCCAATGTAGTATACCAAAGTCTTCTTCATCCCAATCTTAGCCCCCTTCTTAGTAACTATATTCCTATCTTTACCAGTAGCTTTCCAGTAGCCTCGTTCTGTTGCTCGGTTCAATCGCTGCCCATTTTGGTACTTCCTATCTATGGGACAGAAGAAGAACCAATCATTGTCCTTCGACTCTACCACAGACAAATCTGCGAAAATTTGAAACAGTTTATACAATTATGTTCTTTTGTAATCCTATGAACTTGGACGCTACAAAGAGAAAGGGGTTTTGTTGTACTTGTCCGAGTTTCTGAGCTGTAACTACACAGAAATAAAGTGTGGGTGCAGCCGTGCATGGAAAGCTGCACCCTGAATTCCTTTAAATTAAAAAATAATACAATAAACATCATCAGAATATACCAAATGGAATCACATTGCTACAAACGATATTTAGTGAACGAAAACCTTGATTATTTTACGCTATCTAACTTTGTTTAATCATTTCAAGACGTCCTACTGAAAAGGGGTCAAAAGCACTCAAAAACAATGCTAAGCACAGTACTTTCAACAATGAGGAAGAAAAGAAATAACACTTACATTTTAAAAAATCAAAAGTAGGTCAACAGATGATCAAGTGCCTCAAAGCTGTTAATCAGCTGAGCAAGACTAACTAAGCTACAATCTTTTTTTTATCTTGAGAAGATGAGTCAGGAATCAAACTTGTTGGCCAATTCAAACTGCCCCTTTGTCCCATCTAATTGTTACTTTCAAGGGGTTGAATATCGATCAATAAAAATCATAACTCAACCCCCCCCCCCCCAACCCACACACACACACACCCCCTAAATTCGATCTCCTCATGAATTTGTTGACCAGTAATACAACAGCACACACACAAAAAAAAATAACCTAAAAAATAAAGAAAAAAGCATTTACAACAAGGGGTGAAAAAGTTGACGGAAACTGACCAGGCAAGTCCGAGGGCTCGAATTTGCAGATATCAACTTCTCGAATGACAGCAACTTTGTCGTCACAGCCATTGATCTTCAAGCGCAAATAATGATTGACAAGCTCCTCATCCGTGGGTCGAAAACGATATCCAACAGGTAAAGTATTCAATGGAGGAACTCCCAAGTGTTTGCCCACCAGAAGTCCGGCGATCGTATTATCTCCAGCAATTACGGCCATCACCAAAATTCAAACTTAAAATAGAAAATCCAGAAAGAAAAAAAGAAGTGAAAGAATGGACTATTGATTTGAGCTGAATTAGAGAAAAAGAAATACTAATAAAAGGGTGTTGAATGGGTGATGTGGAGAACCCTTTTAACGAATTACGAAAAGATTCCTGGAAAATTCAACAATGAAGAGGAAACATCAGAGAAAGTGACATATGAGTGATGTGAGTGTGATTTTGTAAGAAACCCAATACCCAAGCAAAGATAAACCGCGTTTTAATTCTTGGATTCTGCTGCATATACCGCGTAGAATAGTACGAAAATAACTTTGATTAATATCTTGTGAAACTTAACGAAGAAGATAAAGGGCATGTAAGTCATAGAGCCAATGGTGTTTGTCCACGTAGGCTTGATAACGTCATTCTCGTACACGATGGCGTACTATGTTATGTTTACGAACTAATAAATAAAGGTAAAAGTAATGCCTGTCGGACCAATAATTTTCTGAAGTCTATTCATCATCCAATTCCTCTTGACCAAGATGCTACGCTGCTTACTATTAAGAATGTTCTAGAATATTGAAAGCTTGACTCAAATTTATAGTGTGGTGTAGTGTAGATAATAACAAAATTATACAGTAATTTATTTGATTTGTTTTTAAAAAAATGCATCAACGTCGATAAAACTGAATACTAAAGAACTAATTCATTATTGTTAAAAAATAAAGACCGTAAAGTAAATAAATCGAAGATAAGTATAAATTGATATTATTTAATCTCAAACTGATGTATATAACGTACTGAAATTTTCTCTATTTATAGAAGGAAGGAAGCTACTACTGTTGTGTAAGCTGCTTGTAAGTTGTTACTATACCAGATATAGATAATCTTTTACCAGAGGTAATGTTTATTCATAACGGAGTACCGAAATGATAAGCTTCTTCATGAGACTTATTTCCAATAGAGTATTAAATAGATAAACATATTTACAGCAAAATCTCATATGGATAAACTTCTTCAGGAAGTTTTATTAACAACGGAGTACCAAATGAAATATAATATATATATATATATATATATATATATATATATATATATAACACTCCCCTTTGGATGTTCATTAAAAGATAATGTGCCTCGTTAAAACCTTCCTATGAAAAACCCCGTGGGAAAAAATCCAGCGAAGGAAAAAGAATACACGTATTTAGTAATACCCATTGTTGGCTGCCTCATTAAAAACCTTATAAGGAAAACCCTGTGGGGAAAACCTTAGTAAGGGAAAAAGAGTACAACGCATATTTTACCCCCTGAAGAAAAACACGTTTCAAATATTTGAGACTCCGCATTCCTATCTATATTTTTCTCAAATAAAATCAATCACTGATCTACCATACACTCTCTATTTGTCGATTTGAGATCGAGCTTTATGGGGATTGGATAAATAACTTGCATTTGCATAACCAATATGATATGCACCACCTTTGTTAGCATGAGCAAGAAAAATAAGTGCACCAATTGTACTGAGATACAGTATTTCAGGACCAAGGAGTTTCTCATCCTCTTCTGGAGGTCCGCACTGATCCTTATTCACTTTAAGTGATCGAACACCTATTGGTGCACTTAATGTGTAAGGCCCCGTGAAAATTTTTGCTCAAAACCTGAGATCTCGTAGTGCCAAGTTAGGAATATGTGTTAGAGATTCGTAAAATTCTTCGCGGCGATCTTGCGAGCTGTGGTTCGAACCCTTTTGGACTAAGCTATGCATTAAAAAGTCAAGAAATTATGTTTTCCAGAAAAGTACAATTTTACTGTCAATAATGCGGTCGCATATCAAGTATGCAGACCGCATTTCTGCCGCAGAGTGAGTCAGTGTGTTGGCCAAATTTGAAGTAAACTATGCGGTCAATTATGCAATCGCATAACCAAAATGCGGACCGCATAGTCGCCGCATAATTTCTTTGGGATTTTGTGAAGGACAGTTCTGCGGTACATTTTACGACCGCATAACGTGAATGCGGACCACATTTCTGCCGCAAACCCAGTTAGTGTGTTCAATTTTTGGGACCATTTTTGCTGTCCATTTCGCGGACCGCACGTCCATTGTGCGATCGCAAATGCGATCGCAGATATATTCTGGGGCTCCAATTTTCAAATTTTCTTACCCGTCCCCATGTCGATATATTACACACTACCCTTCATTTTAGGCGTATTTTCTAATGCATTTAGAGAGTGAGAGGGTCCTAGAGGGAGAAAGGTTTTTTCATCAATATTTATCCAAAAATCTTGCTTAAGCTTTGAAGATTTGTCAAGAAAGGCACCTAGGTCTTCTTCCTAAAAGGTAAGGTTCTATAACCCAAGCTATTGATTACTAGATATAACTAGGGTAAACCATTAGAAGGGTAATTGATGAGGATGAGAGTGGATATCTTGCATGCATGAGTTCTTAAAGGTATTTGGTTAGGTCATGAGCTAATGATGGGATGAGGGATGATAGGATCTTTCACAAAATTGGTTTTAAAAGCATAATGCATATTTAGTGTTCGAGAATATTCTCAAACGAGCTAGAACTATGATCACCTCTCTAATTTGTGGTTCGATTTATTATGTTCCTAAAAGATTGACGTTGCTAAGAGTCTCGGAGTATAGTAGGACTTAAGGAAAGCTCAATCGAGGTATGTAGGCTAAATTTTCTCTCTCGGAAGTGAATTTCATAATGTTTTGTAAGTTTAAGTGTGGTTTGTCTACCGAAATGGTATGGTCTTGAGTCACATTTTAAATGAAGAACAATATACTAATTGGGTAAGAAGAATTCGATCTGTTAAATGCTCCTAGTTGCTTTTACGTGTACTACATGCCTTGATTGAATGTGCCTATTTGTTGATAAACCGTAATGATGTTTGGAAATGAATCGAATAAGAAAATGTGAAATAAATTTTGAAATAAGTCTCAACCCTTTTGAACTAACTTCCAAAAATAAAATGGTCGAATGGCCTTGTACCTGAACTATGCCCATAAATGGCAATTTTAGATAATGCTTAGCCTTATAGATATATTCAATGTAATGCTAGTCCGTTTGTTGAAATTGTGCATTTGTCGTGATGGAAAATGGGTAATTCAACGATAACTGACGTGATTGCATGCTTATAATTCCAAAGTGTATTTCAGTTATTGGTTGACATGTCCCTCATTGGGAAGAATCCTTTATGCTTGATGATTCTATTATTATTAAATTTGA